>PVIW01012482.1:0-31876 GCA_004026585.1 Noctilio leporinus
CCCCCCCATGTGCTTGTCCCCTCAGCTAATGCCCCCATGTGCTTGTCCCCTCAGCTAATGCCCCCATGTGCTTGTCCCCTCAGAAAAAGAGTAACTCCAAAGCTGCCAAAAGCAAAGCGCTGGCCCCAGCTGCCCCAGAGAAGAACGCTGGGGGGTCTTCAGAGAGCAGTGACGAGGAGCTGCCGGCGAGCCAGGTAGGCCGACCCTTGTCCCTGAGGGCGCTGTGGGCCCAGCTGGTTGGTGGGCCAGTAGGGGTTGAGGGCAGATCATTCCCGTTTACACAGCACTTCTCAGTCTCCAGAGCTCTTTCCTCTGTTGACACATTTACCATCACCATAACCCTGTGAGGCAGGCAATGGAGTGCCATGGAGCAAGGTTTCAGAGCCGGACAGTGTAGGCTCACATGGGCTCCTGCACCACCAGCCCCGTGGACCTGGGCGCGCCTGAGCGCGCTGGGCCGGGAGTCTCCGCTGTGACCAGCTGCGTCCGTGCCCTGAGCAGGTCCACAGCACACTGCTGGAGGGAGGAGCCTGTGCCTGTAGGACGGCACGTGGTGTCGTCCATTTGCCATCAGGAGTCAAGGCCCTCGAGGCTAAAGTGATTTCCGAATTCTCAAGCTGAGGAAAAGGCAAACACTGGTCCTTGGGCACCTGTGACCCATCTTCACATTAGTTGCTCCTGTCATCCTCCCCAGGTTGTGCCCCGAGGGTGGGACCAAGCCCACCTGCCTCTCCAGCTCAGAGGCTGGGCAGGTATCCAAGCTCCCAGGTGGATCTCAGGCCTTCTGGCAAAGAGCACTGCCCTTTGTCCTCTGCCCCAAGCTTCTGGGAGCTTCTGCCAAGCCCCTCAGAGATGCTGGAGTTCTGCAGCTCCCAGACCAGTAAGGTCTCTCCATCTCCCCTTAATCACATGCTAATCCGGCCATCAGTAAAGTCAGATCCTGCTTTCACAGAGATGGTCTGCTCCCTGCCTTGCTCTCCTCAGTAGCAGAATACAAAAATGACCACTAAGCCACTGCAGGTAACATTATGGCCACTTCTGTGTGCCAGGCTCTGCTGAGCCACAGGCTTGCAGCATTCTCTCTAGTCCCCACAGCAAGCCTGTGAGGAGGCTCGCTCCTTCCGTTATTCCCATTTGAAGGAGGAGGGAATGAGGCTCACAGAAGGCAGGTGAACTGCCCCAGGGTGACATGGCTGATCACAAGTGGACAGACCTGGCGTTGGAGCCCAGGCCCTCCGCCCTCTGCTCCGCTGCCCTGCCTGGGCGGGCCCCTCTGCGGGGAAGGAGCAGCAGGGCTGGGGCTGCCCTCTGCTCCGTGGAGGCCGCCTCCTCCGGGATCGAGACGGCTGGGGGGTCACTTCCCTTCTCTGCGGGGGCGGACTAACACAATTAAAGTGAGCATCATGCTTCAACTGAAACGTTTAATTGGTACGTTAGTCCTGAAGATTCTGGAGTCCCTATTTAAACAGAAGGAGAAGAAGTCGGCGGTTGGTGCATCCCCCAGGAGGGTTCAGGGGAAAAGGCACAGCCTGGGGACGCTGCCGCCGCCTCTGAGCTGAGGGATTTTTAGCTCCTTAATCCCCAGCTCACTAATTATGATCATTACCATTATTATGCTTTTACTGAGCTCTTCTCTATGACACGTTTTGCTCAGTTCTTATTAGTCCATCAGTGGGGGAAAGGCAGAGCCCCCTGCTGGTTGTGAATAGGGAACGTGGCTCCTTTCTCAAGCCCCTCACTGTGCCTCAGTCTCCCTACCTGTAGGACATGGGACCCACCCTCTTGCTTTGACAGAGGCTTCAGTGGGGTGGTCTGTGCCTCAGCTCGTTGTGCTGGCATTGACCCCGGGCTAGGGTCTGTGTTGGGGCTCAGCACACCTACCAGATTAATCTGCCCTCCCAGCTGCAGGTTAAGCATGGAGGCCATTCAGGTTACACGCCTGGGTTGCCGGACAGGTCCTTGGCTGAGGGCATACCAGAGGCAGCCAATAGATGTTTCCCTCTCACGTCCCTTTCTCTCTCCTTCCTTTTCCCCTCTCTAAAAATAAATAACCTTAAACAAACAAAAAGACCTGAAAGAAACAGAATTAGGGTGTTCAGTTGGAGGCTTAGCATGGTTGGTCCTAGAAGAAGCACCTGTCTGGTGCCTAAAAAGCTAACTTCCAGTCATGGCTCTGGCCCCAGTTTCCAGGTCACCCTGGGTGAGGCCATCTGCCTCCTCTAAGCCTCAGTCCTCTTGCTCCCTGGGATGAGACTTCCTGGGGCTTGTGAACCATGGAGGCTCCAGGCCACATTCCCAGTGAGTGGGGTTTCTCAGTGCCCTGGGAGGGGCTGGCCCGGGACCTGTTAACCAGCCCCCGGACAGTCCTGAGAGGCTCTTGGGGAAGAGCTGCCTCTGGATCTCTGCCCCCGGATCTCTGCCCCCTTGGGTGTCCTCATGTCTCTTGCCCAGGGTCAGCAGCGGGGCTCCTCAGCTCCTTACCCCTGCTCTGCCCCAGGCTGGAATGAGAGCATGGTTGTGACAAGCTCTGCTTCGCCAGGAGGTGGTGAGCACTGCCCCAGGTTTCAGGGCTGCAGACAGCAGGCCCAAAGTAGAAAGGGAGTCCTTGCGTTCCCTCCGGGTCTGCACTGCCCAGCACCTACATGGAGGCACAGCCAAACGTTCAGGCTGCTTCCTCTTCCCGTGAGCCTCTCCTAACCCCCTCAGCAGGAGGGCCCTCATGCCCCATCTGTGCTGCACCTTGCAGTCTCTGAAACATCCGAGCCCCTCTGGTGAGTGAGCACAGGCTACTAACAGGTGGGAAACTGAGGCCCAAAGCTCAGGGGCTTGACCACACAACGAGGTCATGGCAGAGGTGGAATCAGAAGCAGGTTTCAGCTGTGGTCCCTTGTGCACCTCAGCCGGGCAGGCAGCGTGGGCAGGGGGAGTGAGGAGGAGTCAGCTTTTGCTGCTGAGCTGCTTTTAACATCCCAGACGCTATTGTTTGCCTCAGTGGGTTCGTTGCCTCTCTTCATCCCCACAATCTGTTCCTCCGTCTTCTTGAATAAATATAGATCCCCCTCCCTCAACTGTAAGCCTTCTCCCACTTTCCGTCCTTCTCTGTTTCATCACGTGGGCAGGAAGGCTCTGGAAGTGGCAGATGAGCAGCCGCGGGGGCGGCTGTTTGGCAGGGGTAGGAAGGGTCCTAGCCCAGCAGATCTGCCACCCTTGGGTGGCTCCTTTCTGCTTTTCTTCTCACTTGTGCTTTCCCTCAGCACCTAGGGGGCGAGGTGCGGGGCCAGGTTCCAGCGGGTGGGCCGGTTAGTGTCCTGGAAGAGACCTGGAGCCCAGACCATGACCTTGCAGCTCCCTCCTGCTGCCCTTCATCTCCCCACTGGCCAGAGAGGAAGGGGACTTGGGGAACGGGAAGCAGGCTCCCCACCTGCTGGCGCACAGTTACCCGTGCTGCATGTGTAGTGGTCACATTGGCCAGAGCTGCGGTTCCCAGCCTGGTCCCCAGAAGACCAGGGAGCAGCTGCTGCTTTTTTCCCCCCTTTGAATGTCATATCGGAAAACTGAAAGCGCACCCACAGACAGACCAACAAAGTGAACCCCCAGGCCCCCTCCCAGCCTCAGCAGTTCTGAGCTCAAGGCCGGGCCCGTTTTATCCAGCTCTCCACTCAGTTGATCACTTTGTTTAAAACAACAATAATACATCACACCTGAAAAGTTGACCTGCTGAGCCTATGCCCCCATTTCCCCCATTGTCTCATGGATACCTCCTTTTTTTATATAGCATGTATTCAAGTAAGGGGCCTCTTAGTGTTAACCTGTTGGGTTTTCCCTGGGCAGTGTCTTTGTTGAAGGCCTGGGGTCAAGGTAGCCAGGTTGCTGCTGCTGTGTCCAAGGCCACATCTCTCAGTTCCGTCACAATCTGGGGTGGGGACAGCTAGACTCAGCAACTCCCGAGGTGGATGTTGACAGCAAGACCTGCCTCTGGACTCAGCTGTGTGACCTTGGGCAGCTCCCTTCCCCACTCTGAGTTTGCGATTTTTTTACCTGCCAACATCAGGGGTTCGTGGTGAGCGTTGGATGGGCTCCTGGGAACTGTGGGGCGCCATGTGGGGTCTTAGTGGGTGCACGGGCTGGGAGTAGGCTGGGAGTGCCCCCAGCTTTCAGGACCCCTTGCCTCATA
Organism: Noctilio leporinus; assembly: GCA_004026585.1. NCBI lineage: Eukaryota > Metazoa > Chordata > Mammalia > Chiroptera > Noctilionidae > Noctilio > Noctilio leporinus. The sequence goes on from PVIW01012482.1 coordinate 4,175, forward strand.
AAACCATTTCCCTCCCCTTGGCCCAGCCTTTAATCACTGTCGGGGGTGTTTTTTGTTTTTGTTTTTCAAGGTGATTAAAACCCCTCTGATTTTTGTCGACCCTAATCGTAGTCCAGCTGGCCAGGCTGCAGGTGCCCGGAGGAAGGCCCGGGCCTCGGAAAGCACAGCCAGGAGCTCCTCCTCAGAGAGCGAGGATGAAGATGTGATCCCGGCCACGCAATGCTTGACTCCTGGTGAGCACAGGGCTGAGCGTGGGCCCACCCCGAAGGGCTGAGTCCTTGCTGTAACCGTCAGGCTTGAACTGTGGGGGCTCCCCACACACCCGGAAGGCAGAGGATGCTGGCAGGCTCACTGGGCAAGCTTTTGCTCAGGAAAGGCTTCGGACTGGGCCCCTGGGCACTGCAGTGGCTCCTCCAAAGTGGGCCTGGCTCAGGCAACACCTGCCAGGGCGTCCGTACCAGCTGCAATGGGTAGAAGGTAGCGCCTAGACCGGAGGCTGCATGTGGCAGGGACGGGTTCTGCCTAGTTAGAGGACGAGCTTGGTGACCACTGACTGCCTGGACGTGGAGAGGGCGGTGGTGCAGTAGCGAGCCTCCCATTCCTGGTGGCAGGCGTAGCGGGGACTGGGTAACCCCTAAACTCTGGCCATCACAGGGAAGGATTCTATCTGCCACCGGGAGACTGGCTCACATCTGGGACTTTGATATTTGAGAATCTGTGATTCTACCAGTGATAACAAAAAAACGCCAAATTGTTGTCACTTTTTTGACACTTTTTAATGAGGATATTAATACCTAATTATGATAAGCTAATTGAGAAATACAGACTAGCAAAAGGAAAAAGAGTCACTTCTGATCCCACCAGAATAATCACTGTTAACATTTTACAACTGATATTTTACAAAAACCGAAGCTGCCTATTTTCACTGAGGCCATGCTGCACGCTTACATGCTTGGTAATCTTCACTTGCGACGGTAGTCATGTGACAGACATACTTGCCGCGCGGTTCCTGCTGGCCACTAACTCGTCCTTTGGTGGGCATGCCATAGTTTGCAGCCAGTGCCACCCTGGAGGCAGCCAAGGGTTTGTTTGGGCCGTACTTTGGCTTCTCTACCTAGTGAGTGTCACGTAGCTGAGTCTTTGCAGATGACAGTGGGGATTCTCACGAGACGCTGTTTTAACGGCCTGGGGAGTCTCAGCAGCCAGGCCAGCTGAGGGGAGCATCATGGAGATGTGCGGTGTGGGGAGGGGATAAGGAGAAAACCAGGGTCACTGCCCCAGCACCCGGGTGGCCTCCCTGGGCCTTATGACATGGAACCGTGACAGCTCCTGTTTAGAAGCCTTGGGGAGAACATTACAGGGTCTTCTGCTGCGTCAGCCCTGAGCACCATGCCAGGTCCCAGGAAGGGCTGATGGATTGCATATTACACCGGCCAGGAGGCCGGGAGGCCTCTGTGTCCTGATGTGCACCCCATCCTGCTCCGTTTCAGCCGTTAGCAGCAGCGTGCTGCCTGTTCCCACGGCCCACCCGAGGACAACCCTCGGAGCCAGCGCTGGGGCCAGCAGCTGTGAGACGCCCAGCCAGGTGACAGAAGGCAAGAAGCAGGCACCCGCCACTCAGGTGCGTGGTGGGCAGGGGGGGCTGTGCAGGTCAGCGGGGTCTCCCCGCATACTCCATGTGCCGCTGGTGGGGCTGCAGCTGCACCCCCACCCAGACGTAGCTGTTCTTGCAGCCAGAGCTCTCCCGGCCGCCTGGCTGCGCCCCATCCGAGCTCCCAGGTTTCCTGAGTGGCCAGGAGCAATAACCTGGGCCGGTGGCACCGGGCAGAGCCACTGCTGCCCTGTGACTCTCTCAGCAGCCTTTCCAACTCGGTTAGGCTTTTGATTTTTTGTTGTTCGTTTTTTCCTCCCACTCTTGAGATGCCAAAAATAAAAGTGGTCCTGTTCATAGTAGTGACTTCACTTCCCAGCCTTCACTGTTTTCAGTGTTTTTATTTGGTTCTTGTCTGAACTAAAACTGGGCAGGGAGAGTTAACTCTCAGTCTGTTGCTCTTTGGGCCCTACCTGCTTGTCTCCGTTTCCTCACCGTCTTTCAGAGCAGCCAGGGTCGGGGGGGCCATGGCAGGAGTTGAGCACCCCCAGCACAGAGAGTCTCGTCACAGCAGGGCGGGTGTCTGGGCCGTGGGCACTGCATCCATTCAGCCAGCAGATGGTGCTGGGGCTCTGCCCATGCCCGGCACTGGGGGTTCAGCAGGAACCAAACAGGGAGGCCACTGCCCCTGTGGAGTTCCCAAGTGCGCGTCAGTGGTGGTCGCTGAAGAAGGAAACTGGAAAATAAAGTACTTGCTGGCTGGTGGGTGACTTGAAGGAAGCAGGGTTAACCAGAGCAGGATGGGGGCTCCCCAAGGGGTGACATGGAAGCAAGGGGAGCAGCCCAGCCGGCAAGCTGGTGAGCCCTCCAGGTGGGGACACCCAGGCACAGGGACCCTGTGGGGAAGTGGGGAAGGTCAGGTGAAGGGGGGGCTGCGGGACCACTGGAGGGCAGTTAGCAGCCGGGAGGCTTCTGCCAAGGAGTCATGCGGAGTTCTCCCTCCCTAAGTGCTGGTCAATGTGGGAGGTGGAGGCTGCTGCAGCCCCGGGCTAGAGACTTGTCCCCAGTGAGGCTCCGCCTGCTTGGTGGGGTAGGGGTGGCTTTGGCACCCTGAGAGCCATGCGATGAGCTCGTAAGCAACGCTCGCAGCACTTCCTGCCCAGGTGGTGGCCCCTTCCACTCACTCCCCCGGTCCCCACTGCGGCCCCATAGCTCCTTGCATGCACAGGACCCTTCCTACCCCAGCCTGACAAGATCTGACCAGGGTGTGGCCAAGGTGACACCTGAGAACCCGGGAGTCTCAGGGCCACCTTTGGCTGTCCCCAGGTGACAAAGAGGAACCTGGCTGACCTCCCGCTGACCCAGGCTGCCCTAAAGGTCCTTGCCCAGAAAGCCAGTGAGGCCCAGCCTCCTGCTGCCAGAACCTCCTCTTCAAGTGGGGTAAGCTGGGGAACTCTGGGCATCCAGGCCCTACCCTGGAGGGAGCAGTGGCCAAAGGGCAGAAGGGAAGCCCAGGCAGGGCCCCAAGCTCCACATCGGTGCTGACCTGCCCCATGACCTCAGCACACGTGTGCATCATGTCCTCAGGCCTTGGCTACCTTCAAGAGAGCTGTGGGAAGATTAGCTAGGGCCTGTGTGCGAAGTAGCCGACCAGTGCCTGCCTCTTAACGGAGGTGTTCAGTGAGCATCAGATCTTACTTTCACTAATTTTTCCTTCCACTTTCTCCTTTCACCAAATTAGATGGATAGTGCTGTGGGAGCAGTCCCTGGGGCGAGTCCCCAGAGCACCCCTGTGAAAGCCAGAGACACCAGCAAGCCCAGAAAGCCCAAGGCTCCTGCAGTCCAGCCGGCCACAGCCCCTCCCATGGGACACCTCAAAGCCAGGGCCCCTGGGACCTCAGATGACAGCGACAGCAGCAGCAGCTCTTCAGGGAGCAAGGAGGATGCTGAGAGGCCCCAGGTGGCCCCACTGACCCTCAGGCCAGGTGAGGGTCTCAGGAGAAAAAGGGTGGGTGGGCCTGAGGGAAGGAGAGGTAGCCTGGCAGAGCCCTGGACTCAGGCCTCTGCTCTGTGTCTCCACTTGTCTGCCGCTTTGGCCTAGTGACCCCAAACTGGGCCTCAGTTGCCCTATCTGTACAGTCCCTTCAGGAAGTTGGTTTAAACTCTGTCAAAGACCCTTTGGTGCTGCTGTTTGACCACTCCCAACTATTGGAGACAGGCCAGCCCTCCCCCTATCCCAGAAAAACAAAAGTACACTTGGGCTTCAGCAATCAGAAGGGAAGGTTTTGCATTCAGGTATCTCGCCTGGCACGCTGCAACTGTGGACAGGAGGGTAAGGCATATGCACAGGGACCCAGCCATCCCAGGGCTCTGCCTTTCCCAGCTGGCAAAGGGTACCCTACAGGCCACCTGTGCTCCCCTGGTAGGTCCAGCGCCCTCCAAGAATGAGACCTTGGTGGAGGAGACCACAGCAGAGTCCAGCGAGGATGAGGTGGTAGCCCCCTCCCAGGTAACAGCAACGGGGAGGGCTGGCAGCCTTGGGGGTCCTGTGCCAGGATCCCTGGGTCAGAGGTCTGGGCCCGTTCTCCCAGGGACCCCGGGCAGGGTCCTGTCTGTGTGGAGCCAGGCTGTCTCCCACATCGATGCCCCATCTCAGCACGAAGCCACGAGTAGCCGACTTTGGGAGTCCGTAGGAAGGGCTCACCCTAATGTGAGGTGATTCCCAGATAAAAACATTCCTCCGTAGATGGGATTTCTTTAAGGTGATCATCTGCACATGGCGGATACTAGTGATTTTTTATTTGCATTAGTAATAAGAGTATTTCCTTTTTAAATGTGCTTGTTTAAAATATGTGCTAATTAAAATAGTGCAGGCAGCATATGCAAAGAGTTATGTCCCCCCACCCAGCCTGATGGGGCTGGCCTAATCTTGGGGGTCACTGAGCTAGTGGCTTCCTGGTAGGCTGCCCTCATGCTGATGGGGTGGGGTCCCAGCCTCTTTCCCACTGGGCTTCTTCAGTCTCTTCTCTCAGGTTATGTGATCCCTGGGCTGACTCCAGCCAATTCCCAGGCTGCAAAGGCCACTCCCAAGCCAGACCCCTTGAGTTCTTGTCCTTCGGCCACCAGTGATGCCCTGGGCGGCAAGTGGGAAACGGAGCCCCAACAAGCAGCAGGCACCATGTCCCCTAAAACAGGTGAGTCTAGGGCCACAGGAAGGACATAGTAGGATGGGGAGGAACAAGGCAATGGCCTCCTTTTTTCCCTCCCTTGGAAATAGTCCCACCAACATGGTCCTGTGTCACCAGGTCTTCTCCAAATAAGGCCTGGTACCCCTGCATCAGCCCAGAAGTTGGGGTGTCCAAACCTGCAGGCTGCTGGTGTACCTGGTAGGGTGACCACCCCCTTAGCAGAAGTGCAACTTGACTATAGGGTGTAGGACTTGGCTCTCTAGCTGACCCTGTTGACTTTTCTTCTTAACAAAGGGGCTCATGGTGTGGGGTCTGGGGTGTCAGGGAGCTCAGAAAGACAGAAGTTACATTTGGGGAAGTCTAACACATGGGGAAGACACCAGGCCATGGGCCGACTTCCTCTAAAGCCTCAGACCAGCCCCTGGCCACCAGTGGCCTCTGTGTCTTCCACACAGGGCTGAGGTTGACATGTCCAGTTGGTGTCTAGGCTTGGTGCATATAGAACATACATGCAGTTCGGAGGGCAGACTGGACACTGAGGTCATCCTGCCTCTGCCAGAGCCCAGAGATGGGTGTCTCAGATGGGCACACCTGAGACAGCTCTAGGGGCTTCCTGGCCTTGGCGTTGCGGCTATTGGTCAGCAGGAAGCTGTGGGGAAAGAGGGTGCTGGGGCCAACTGTGCCCTCCTCAGCTCCCCTCCACCCAGTTCCTTCCCTGCTAGGAAGCACCGAAGGATGGCAGGGGACCTCTGTCCTGGCGCACCTTCTGCCTGGCTTGCCGTGCCCCGCTCCCCCAGTCCACCACAGCTCTGGAGCCAGAGCCGCTGCAGGTGCCCCTCCAGGGCCCACCGCATGCTGCATGGAGCAGGGCCAGGCTGCTGAGCGCCTCTCTGCCCAGCGTGCGGGAGGGCTATGCTTCGGAGGCCCACCTGGAGTGGGAACCTGCCAGTCACCTGGGAAGTTGGGGAGGTGAGGGGCCATGCTGAGGTCCCACCACCCACAGGCCTTAAGCCCTTAGCTGCAGCTTGCCCAGTGCCAGGTCGGCAGAGGGGTACTGCTCACTTTCCTCTCCGGCATTCTCTCCGTGAGAGGTGGCTTCGATGGGCCAACATTTTAGAGGTCGCTATTGAAGGTTTTTTCACTCGTGTAGTCAGCACAGTTACCAAAGGCGAGCAGACTCGTGGAAAATTCTAAACGAAGGCTGCGCCACAAGTCATCTGGCAGGTAGCACACCTGCTTCCCCAGATGCCACTGTGCGTGCACGCTGTGCCCGTCAGCCCCCAAGCGGCCCAGATTCCTGGGCAGGAAAGGATATGGGCCCACTGCGTGCATGCAGATGGACACGAGTTGAACGGCTGCATGGCCGTCACATTTATGTGACTCAACCGTGTAGAATTGGGGGCCTCACTGTTCACCTGATCCCTCATTTTACAAACAGGAAAACAGGCTATGGAGGAGTGAGGCTACAGAGCAAGTTAGTGGTAGTCAGGCCTAGCACCCAGCCCTCTGCCTCCTGGTTCTGCACTCCTGGCTACATACTATTGCCCTCCTATCCACCCGTTTATTATGTCGATAGATTTGGGACCCTTCCCTTAACAATCTGGAGTCATGTTTCATCCCCAGCAGGTGTGAGATTTTAGTGTGAAAAGACAAAGCCTAGAGCTTACAAGTCAGAAGGTGGCAGGAAGGTGTGAGCTAGGCAACCCAGTGAGGGCAAAGTGACCAGAGTGACCATTATCTGAGGAGGCTAGTGCTATCCTTGGGTCTTTTGGCCTTTGTGCCATGAGAGGTCTGGTTCCCAGTCTCCCAGATGTATGTCACAGTTCCTCTCTACGTAGGCAGAGGAGAGGCTGGCACCACACCCCTGAAGCCCCAGAAGCCCAGGAAGGGAGCAAGGAACCAACCAGCCTCAATGCTGGCACTGCAGAGCGACATCACCCAGCGCCTCCTGCGCGAGCCCTGGCCCCTGAGCGAAGCCCAGGTCCAGGCCTCAGTGGCAAAGGTCCTGGCGGAGCTGCTGGAGCAAGAGCAGAAGAAGGCCGCAGATGCTACCAAGGAGAGCAGCAAGAAGAGCCGTAAGAGGAAGCTGTCAGGAGACCAGGCAGCTGCCACGGCCCCCAAGAGCAAAAAAAAGCAGCAGCTGGTGGCCAGAGAAGATGGGGAAGGGACCGTTCCCTTGAAAAAGGCCCCCAGGACTACCAAGGGGAAGTCTAAGAGACAAACAGCAAGTGGCGACAGCAAGGCGCAGAAGGAGAAGGAGACTTCTGGCTCCCTGCGGGCCAAGGGCAAGCAAGAAGCGGAGCCGGAGATGGGGAAGGTTGAGAGTGGAGGCCAAGCCAACCCCAAGGACAAGAAGGAGGAAAAGAAGTCTGACAAGAGTAAGTGGCCGCCCATAGCCCTGCACACTTCCTTCCCTGACCCAACTGAGGGCTGTCAGTCCCCATAAAGGTGGGACGGGCCCTCAGCCGGCACCAAAGGGAGAAGCTGAGAAAAGGCTTGTTCGGGTCACAGCAAGCAGCTACGGGCAAAGCTAGAATGGACCCCAGAGCCTCTGTTTCTGCCAGGGAGACCCCAGGGCTACAGGGTGTGGCCTGCTCTCTACAGGGGCCCACGTTCCTGCAGAGCAGTCCCTCAGCCTTGCATCACCCCCCACCCCCACCCCCCATAAAGCTGCCCCTACTGACCTCTGTGCAGTGGGGCCTCATTTAACCTGTGTACTAAGTGATGTTCTTTCTCACTTTATAGGTTAGGTAGAAAGTGTCTTAAATAACAGACAAGTAATTAAAAGTGAGTTGAAGAAAAAGAGTAATTCTCCTGGTGGCCCAGAAAGTGGGAGGCCAGGGTGGGTGGTCATAGGCCTGAGAGCCTATTTTCATGGCTCCCCGGGGTGTGGGAAGAGCTGGGGACCTAACACGAGGAGGAGTGACTTCTAGGATCTCTAGAGACCTACGCTGTATGTCTCTTAACATTGACTGTGATAGTTAAGCACAGTCTCTTAACATTGACTGTGATAGTTAAGCCTAACAGCTGTTGTTTAAGAAGTTCATTCTCTTTCCTCAGAAAAAAAAGACAAGGAAAAAAAGGAGAAGAAGAAAGCCAAAAAGGCCTCAACCAAAGACCCTGACTCACAATTACCCAAGAAGAAGAAGAAGAAAAAGGTAGAGTGAGCTCCTGAGTAGTTTGAGGCCTGCAAAGGGACCCAACCCAGTCCCAGGGTGACTGTGATCAGCCCCGTCCTGTGGGAGCCAGGCCAGGTTCCTGCACCCCTTTCCAGGGTGGGGGCAGGGGTGAGCCGTGACCCTAGAGAGGAGCCGCCTCAAGTGTGGAAGTCATGAAAGTGGCCCTGCCTTATCTGTGAGTTAGAGGATGTCCCTGGGGTGGGTGAAGGCAGGAGAACCCCCAGGAGACAGCGAGGCTGCCACAGGTTCCAAGTAAGAGGCAACCTTCGCTGGGGTATGCGCCCCAGCTGGCGGCTCCACAGGTGGCGAGGGAGGCTGCTCACCTGAGGGGGGTGGGGGGGCCTCAGCACCAATAGAGGCGGAGCATTCACGGCCACAGGGCCTTGGCTGTGTTCAGAAAAGCCGAACGTCCCCTCTGCACTGTCGGAGCTCCATCCCTGTCCTCTGGCATCCCTGTATACCTAGCATCTGTTCTGGGGGTGCTTGGGTCCTCGGGAAGCAACCTTCACCTGCCCTCCTGGTAGGGGCAGCATGAGTGGGGAGACACTTCAGGTCCAAGAGCCTCTCTCACTTCTCTCCTCACAGAAGAAGATAGCACAGCAGGCTGACTGAGGGACACAAGATGGCAGGTACGCTTCCCGGCCCAGAGACCCTCACTGACCATCTGATCCCTGGTGAGGGTGGGAGGGCAGCTCCAGCATTGCCATCGTCCCAGGGAGCCAGGCAGACCTGGTAGGTGGGCTCCAAGGGAAAGGGGTGGAGAAAGAGGTTCCGTCCCTCAAGGTCAGTGGGGTGATGCCCAGAGCCGAGCTGTGGAAAAGTCATGGCCATGCCGCACACACCTTAGCAGGTGGGCCCTGGGCGGGCCCCTTTGTGGATGAGGATAAGGCTTGAGGTCTGTCTCTCCCTCCTGCTGTCTAGTTCCTTTTCCTTATGCTCATTAACTGGAGGGCATTTGCTTATGGGAAAGAAGATAATTTGCCCAACAGCAGCCATTTCCATGGACCTGTGCTTCCCAGATGGTTGTGAAGGGGTTAAGTGCTTCATGCTGGGGGCCTTGCATAGCCTGCCTGGCTTGGTGACAGGACTAAAGCTGGGGGAGCTGTCAGCCCACCTCCCGGGGCATGCCAGAGTCTGCTCTGGTTAGCTAAGGCCTGTCCCCTGTGCCCACATGCCAGGTTTTTATTTGATTTGATCACCTTGTTGCAGATGATTCGGTCTTTCCTCTAGATGTGTTTCCTTCCCCCAAGGGGCTTCTTAACCAAGTGGCACCCAGTTCCTCGGCCCTCTGCCCATCCTGGGTTGGAGTTGAACTTTCCATTTCCCCTTCCTCCCCAGATGGCCAGCTGAGCATTCGTGCTAGCCCAGCCCGTGAGACCTGCAGAGGCCGGTCCCAGGAGGAGGAGGAGGAGGAGGAGGAGGAGGAGGAGGGAGTGCACCCAGTTCCATGACCTCTGCTCACTGACCCCCATGCTGACTTCTGTCCGACACGGAACACTTCATACAGATGTGTAGAGTATATATATTTTTTTAAGTGACCTGCCCTTCCTGCCTCAGACCCAACATGCCTGGAGGCCTCGGGACCTTTACATCCTTCCTCTGCAGACCCAGTGAGGCCCAGCCTGCCCCTCCTTCCATGTCCCCAGTGCCCAGCTGATGCTGAGGATCTGTCCTTTTTCCTCCATGTTGTGCTTTTGTAAGAACTCAGACAATAAAAGACTTGAAGGAAAGGTGCCAGTTCCAGTGCACCTGGGGCACACATTTTGCAGTTCACTTATTGGAAGGGAGTTTGGCTGACACTTGGAGGTAAGCAAGCCATCACCCAGGATTTGTTCTAGACTCTATACTAAGGCTCTGGGATGCTGTGCTGAGTGGACATTTGCCTCAGCTAAGTATCTGGTGCTGAATTGGGGTGGGGAGGCTTCCTGGAGGAGGTGGCATCATAGCTAAGTGGGAGCTCAAGCGCAGTCATGGTTGGTTGCCAGATGCTGGGGTGGGCCAGGCAAATACCCAGAGGCAAGAGATGAAAGGGGGGTGCTTCTAAGCCATCTTTTGAGGTTTGTAGTTAGGGCTAGAGCTTGCCAGGCCCTTTTGAGGTACCTGGGGGAGCACAGCTGTGTCAAGCACAGGAGGAGCAGGAATACCAGTGAGGACTGAGTTGTCCTTGTGACCAGGTAACAGGTTCTGAAATGATAAAGGCAAGAGGTAGATGAACTCGAAAGACAGGGCAACGTCTTCAGGGCTTGGTGATGATCTGCAATGCAAAGGCCCGCTTCCCTGGACTCAGAGCCATGGGGAGCTTTTTCTCAGCCTGCTAGAGACTGAGAGGCCGTACAGGAAAAGTGAGCACTGAGCTGGGGCGGTCTTGGAGACCAAGGTTGGCATCCGGCTGTACCCTTGAGCAGGGCCCTTGGACAATGCTCCCATAGCTTCTTGCTCCAGTTAGTGTGTTGGTCTAGAATGGAGGCCACAGGAGGGTTTCCAGTTGGGCTTCATGGAAATAGAGATGTTACACTGAACATCTTGAAAAGTCAAGAAAATTGGCTACGGACTGCCGCCCCCTCCTAGCAACAGCCAGCGGGGAGTCCTTGTGTTGTTGCTATTTGCCATCACTTTTATCTTAGTGTAGCAATGAAAACCAATGTGTGGGAAAACGGAAGCTGGCCCAAGAGGAGCTTGGGCTTAAAAAACTTTGGACAAGAACCCTCTTTTTGGAAGCAGTGTTCCTCGGCTGCAACATGGAAACCAGTGTGTCTGCACAAAGACCACAACATCCCAGCCCTGCCTGGTGTTCCAGGCCGCATCCTCCCACCCAGACTACTGGATTTAAGTTCTGTAGTCACCCCTTCGGGGTAAATGAACCAAATCCCAACAGAACAGCCAGAAGTGGTCTACTGACTACATTTTATTCTTATAGGAGCCACGTCCCTAAGGGCTGATGACAAGCTTGCTATGCAGAGGGAACTGGGGGGGTGGAGGCTGGTTCTTTCCAGTGGGTGATGCTGGGGATGGGAAGGGTGGCTCGTGCCCCCAGTTACGTAAGCTGGAAAGCCAAGGCTAAATCCAGAAAGGGAGGGACAGCGGCATGTCCTACCCTGGGGCTTAGGGGAAGGTCCCCTCTCCCTGCACCTGCCCTCGTCGTCTGTGAGACTAGGTCTTGGATGGAGCTCCATGTTGGGTGCTGCTGTGGTGTCAGAAAACGGAGGTCAGCCTAGCTCATGGTCCGCTCCTTGGGGCTTGTGTTCCTGCTGATGGGTGGAGCTTCCGCAGCAGGGCCCTCCCGTGTCGCTCATCGCTGTTCCAGTGTGGTCTGCTGTGTCAAGGGTGATGGCGAGCCAGGTGCCAGTCTCCTGGGATGAGGTACCGGGGGCGGGGGGGGGGGGGGGGAGGGGCAGGGGTAGGAGGCTGGGGTTGGGGAGCAGAAGACAGCAAGGAAGCTTTGGCCATGCAGCGCTGACTGGGAGCTGGTGTCTGATTGCTGTTCTCACGCAATGGCTAGAGGAGAGAGAAGCCGCAGGTTAGGGGTTGAGTCACCTGTTGTCCCTGCGCCTGCCCGGCATCATGGGACCTCGGAGCAGTCAAGACCCCTCCACTCTCCAGTGGCCCCTGCTCTGCTCCAAGTACTGACTGTCATACAGCCACCCACAACCGCTTCATCTCTGAAATGGGTGTCTCAGGGAGGGAGGAGAATGGACCAGGGTCATGCTGTGCTGGGCCTCCGCCCGGGAGGCACTCGGGCTAGCTGGGGATGGGATCCCCTCTGGAGGGGCCATTACCTTGGGCCAGATCTGGCTTGGACAGCCCCAGCCCAGACGACAGATCCTCCATGTCCAGTGGCTCTGCAAAGAAGCAGCAAGGCCATTTGTTAGTTGTAGACCAGCTACCGTCCCCACTGGTGAGGGGCCTATCCTGGAGAGCAGGCACCGCCTCGAAGGATACTTGCTGGATGGCAGCAATAAGGTGTAGTGGGGGATCTGTGGGACTCGAGGGTGCCTACGTGGCTAGTGCACAGTGGGTAAAAGTCACAGTGGGAGGGTTCAAGGATAAATGAGCAGGCAGATGAATGTGGGTGTAAGGACAGAAATGAGACATGAACAAGATGGTGAGGGCACAGGTAGGTAGGTGGACAAAGGGGTGGAGACGTGGCTGAGTGGCTGCCCCCTCGGGAGTGGCTGAGTGGCTTCCACCCTGAGTGTCCTGGTTGCATGTGCGCCAGAAGCAGCCTTTCGTCCCTCCGCCTTCCTAGTACTTCTGCTCCTGACACTGGCACAGTGGCCACTGCTTACCACTGCAGTTACGGTGCTGGTGCCCACGGCTTCTGGTGTGGGGGACCTCGGTGCCGTTGGGGAAGACACACCAGCAGTAGCCAATGCTGCCATAGCACTGGAGCGGCAAATAGTTGCCGTGCTCGTCACACTGGGGCTTGAAACTGCCCGGGTGGATGGCCGGGATGCGGCTGGCCTCGTCCAGGCACTTGGTTAGTGCTGAAGCGACAGGCATGGTGAAGACAGTGAGTGAGTGGACTCCTAAGCCACGGTCTCCGCAGAACCAGAGATCCACGTGCCACTGCTGCGGGCCTCATGCCTTCTGCCCAAGTGACCGTCCTTGCCCTACCCATTGCACAGATGGGGAAACTGAGGACTGCACCAACAAGGTCCAAGATCAAAGCGTGAGCGAATGGCTATGTGGCTAATTCACCCTAGAATTTGAGGATTTCTTCCAATCCATGCCTTTTAGTTTGAAACTGCACCATGGTTCTGATTTCTAGGGGAAAGCAGTGGACACCTTGGTAAGTCCGGGCTGCTGTTACTGGGGTATCCAAATAGAAATGGGGGTTTGTGGATGTTGTAGAAGGGATTCAAACATCAGCTGGGCGGTGGCTGAGATAGCATCTAAGGTGCCTTCTGCGAGTCTAGGATGGAGAAATCAGGCCCACAAGGCATGGGGCACGATGTTCTACTTCCAGAACTGAAGCCCCAGAAGGAAGACAGTCCCAAAGTTGCATGGCAGGTTATCGCCTGAATTAAAACACGGCATTCTTAAAGGCTTTAGAGCTGAAGATCCTGGTAATCATTGCCCATAGCTGGAAAACCCCAAAACTCTTGTCCAGCACCTGCTGTGATGTCAGGGAGGACCCTCTTGAGGGGTAGGGAAGGTCACTGCAATGACTCTTGGGATGTTTTGGGTGGTTTCTGCTCCAGGCCCACCTGCCCGGTGCCATCCTCCAGCGAAGCCACTTCCAGACTGTTCCCCTGTGGGCCCTCAGACAGAATGGGAGCTGGGGGCAGCCAAGCCCAGAAAGGACAGGAAGGAGAGACAGGAGAGTTGAGAGGCTGGGAGTCCACTTGGATCAGGGAGTGCTCTAGGCTCTAACTTCTGTAGCTCTGGGAGAGCCCCAAGGGAGGCCCTGGAAGCCCTAGCACCCCAAGGCTCCCCACTCCCTGTACCTTTTGGTGAACCTTCGGTGAGCTTCTCCAGCGAGTTCTTGCTCATTTCAAACAAGAGCCACTGATGCATCCAGCTCTCAAAGATCTAATGGGGACAGAGGCAGGGAGTCAGGCTCCGTAGCTCTCTCCAGCCCTGCCTGGCTTTACCCTTGGGGCAGAGACATGAAGGGCCAGGCAGGGCCTCTGCACCCCTGGGTCCAGTACAGCCTGGTGCCCCCTTAGAGACCCACAGGGTTTGGTCACGTCGGTGCCTCAGCACTTTACCTTGTTTGCACCGTTTTGAGTTCTGGTAAGCCTCCCCCAGCTTCCTGAGGACAGCCTCCCTATTCCACCCTTCACCTCTCCTCTTCCCAGCCCTGCCCTGAATATCCGGAGGGAGGGCACCAGCATGGGGAATCTCCTGACCTTCCAGTCCAGGGTCCCCATGGTGCTTTTAAGTTGTTTCAGGTTCTCTGGGAAGTTCCCCTTCAGCTGTGGGTACACCTTCAGGGGGTCAGCTTTCTGCAAGGTAGCAGGGCAGAAAGGAAGGTGAACAGCAGCTCCTGGCAGGTTCGGTGAGAAGTGGAACCCATGTTCCCCTGGCCTTTCCTTCTGAGGGCTGCAGCAAACCTGGACCCTGAATCTCAGCCATGATGGGGCTGCAGGGAGGGTTGGCAGTACAGGCAGGTTAGCTGCACAGCTACAAGACCCCAAGGCTGGAAGGTGGGAGACCCAGCTTTTGGTCCAAATAACCAGTAACCCTTCTTCTGTTTGCAGATGCCGACTGATCTTTCAGGTCCCACCTCCTCCAGGAAGACTGTAGGCACCACCCCAGCGAGGCTGGGTCTCCTGCATCTCTCCTCGCAAAGGCTCCTATGCGTCCCTCATCACCTGGTCACTTGCCTGCTTCCCATGCTAACCTGGGGGCCCTGTGGGATTGGGACTTGGGTCCAGTTGCTCCCCTTGTGGGCTCAGAGCCTTGCACAGTGCTTGGCACAGGGTAGCCATGCGGTAACAACTTGGGAAGGAAAAAGTGGGCACCTCAGTTTCTCCACCTCACCCAAAAAAGTGGGATACATACAACTTTAAGGGCCACTCTTGCCTTCCTTCGGTAATTTGGTGAGTCCATAGTGAACGTCTACTATGAACCAGGCAAGGTGCAGGCCTTGCCAGGGACCTGTGTGGGCAGGCAGGGCCACCGGCCAGGTCCCACTCACCAGGAGCAGGTGCATCACGTGGTCCAGTGTGGTGTTGCCGTACTTGGTGGCGTTCTGCATGGGCTGTGGGAGGAAGCAGTGGGGGTGTCAGCACTGGCCACCAGGGGAGGGGCCCTGCCCAGCTGGGGTCTGGTAAGAGTCCCAGATGCTTCACGGGACCATCTCTGCCACCTCCAAATGTGAGCTCAAGCAAGTCGCCTCACCTTTTGGCCTCAGGGCCCCTACTGGACAGATTTGCATACACTTTCCCACCCAGGGTTTTGAGAACAGGAGGGGACCATGAGATGCTATGGGACAGGAAAAGCGCCTTGTGAACTGTAGAGGGCAGGGCGCTCCTATCAGGGATGGGCTCAAGAGGCTCCTCTCCAGTCCTGGGATTCCTCTTTTCCCTGAGGCAGACCCTGTCCTCCGGCAGCAGTCCCAACACCCTCCCCAGTTCCCCATCTGGGCTTTTCCCAGGTCAGCTGGTCTCCCCTGTCCTTGGCCTCCATCCAGGAGGCCATGTCCCCTTGCACCACCCTGGGGTCGTCCTTACCCCCTGAAGCATGCCTTCCATGGGCAGCGTGTGCATCATCATGGGGGCGGCCATCCGCATCTTGGGCACAGGCTTGGCAGCTATGGGGTCAGAAGGCACAGCATGAGTGTGGCTGCAGTGTCCAGGGAAGAGGGCACTCAGATCTGCGGACCAAGATCTCAGGCCCAGGTGAGGAAGGGCTGGAATTCCAGACCAGGGGGAGGGCAGTGGGCCCAGCTAGGTGCAGGAATGGGGTCTCTTGAGGTAAGGGATGATAGGGGCGGGGTGGGGTGTCAGGATGAAGGTGGGGCACGCACACTTGGGAAGCTTCATGCGCATGTTCTCCAGCTGCAGGTTCTGCGAGGTGACCGTCAGCTTGTCCAGCCGGCCCTGCTGTTGGTACAGGAAGTAGGCGGTGGCGGCCTGACCAGCCAGGAGCAGCGCCACCAGGACAGAAAACCCTGTGTACAGGGCTCCGCGGCTGCACTTGCTGTGGTGGGGAAAGGAGGATAGGTCAGGAAAGTCCATGGAGGTGGGTGTCTGGGAGTGGGGGAAGGTGTCCCCCCATTTCCATTGGCCTACCCACCTCCACAGCTACCTAACACACACACATTTTAAGCATGAACTTGTACCTATGGACACTCAGCTTAGACACATTTCTCTGGCCCCTGCTTCTAATCTCTGCTGGCCGTACAGCCCTCCCAAGTTGAAATCCCGGAGCTGCCCCTGGGCCTAGGCCGAGTGGGGAAGAGCCAGGGACACGTGCCTGGTCCTCTCTCAGCCTCCCTCCCACCCGTGCAATGAGGGGTTGAGGTGGAGGGTCTCCCCAGGTTCCTTCTGCCAGGTGTCTCCTGAGGATCTGGGCTGCCCCGGAAGGGGAAAGGGTTTTTACCCTCCTACCCACCCTACTCCTGCCCTAAAATCAGAAAAGGGAAGGAAGTGGGGTCTGGACTACAGAGCTTGTAGGCCCACCTGAAAAAGAGAAGTGAGGCCTTGACATTTCAGGGGTTGGCTGGGGGCATCAGACGGGTGGCCCGCTGGAGCAGGGCGGGGACCACCCCCACTGGCCCGGACTCTCCGTGTGTCTTTGAGCAAGTCTCCGCTATTCTCTGGGCCTACCACACGGGTACCTCTCACCTCCACAATTCGAGACTTTGGTAGTTTTATCTGAAGAGCTGAGTGCGGGCACAGAAGTATTTCGCGTGGTAATCTCCACTCAGGAGGGGCTTCTGCAGGAGTGCGGTGCCTGAGGCTGCATGGCCCGGGGGCATCTCCTGTGCTCTGCACTGGCTAGCTGCACAGGAGGGCCGGCCACACCTCGGACTCCGACCTCCTACCTCAGACCTTCCTCGTGGCTGCTGGTCTGGGACGCAGTCTCAGGGGCACATGCACAAGTTCCAGTTCAGGATCGTAGGGATCCTGCCCCAGGACCGGGAGAGTTCCTGACCTGCTTCTCCCACCTCACTCCAGGGTGGGGCTCCTAATCCCGCATTGGAAACTGCAGGATGAGGCTGCCCTGTTTACTCCCCCAGCAAGGGGCCTAGGAAACGCCAGGACAGCCTTCTGCCTGGTAGCTTCATGGCATCAAACAGTTCATTCTCACTGGCTTCCTGCTTGCCACCCCCCTTATTGTTTTCTAGAAGGAGAAAACAAAAGCCCCGTGTGGGGAAAAAGAGACCAGACAGGAAGGGAAAACAAATCCCCACCTTTCCAAGGAACAGCCTCCAAAGGTGGTGAAAGGCCCGCCCACGCGCGGGGCTTGCCAGCGATTTCAGCTCATATCCACATGCTCACTCCCAGCCTAGTGCCCACTCTTACAAGCGAATGCAGGGAAGTTCGCTTCCTGAACCTGCTGTATTAAAGGTGAGACCACATCATCGAGGTCAGAGCAGCCCTGCCGCTCCCTCAGCTCAGGGACCTGTGGCAAGTCAACCTCTCTGAGTAAGTTGAGGTAAGAATATCTACTCAAAAGGTTGTTATATTAAGATCATGAAAGTGGCCCTGGGTGGCGACACAGTGGATAAGGCGCCAGCCTGCGAACCCAAAGGTCACTGGTTTGATTCCCAGCCAGGGTACATAACCAGGTTGCAAGCCAGGTCCTTAGCTGGAGGCAGGTGAAAGGCATTGTACATTTCACCTCTGCCTCTCTCTCTTCCTCTCTCTCTGGAAATAATAAATAAAATCTTAAAAAAAAAAAAATCATTAAAGTATAGCTCTCAGCTCCAATACTAGCACATAACACTACACAGGTAGAACTGACTGTTATTCTCAAGGGAGTTAATAGTTAACTTTAACATCTGGCTTCCTTCCTCTTTACACATCTTAAATACCTAGCCTCTGGGTTCTGGACCAGGGCCAACTCATCACCCCTCTCTTTATATCCTCCTTCATATTAAAGTAATTGGCCAAAGTCAGGAGCCAACCAGAACTAGCAGTAGTGATGACACAGAGGTTGCCAGGCAGAAGTGTTCACAAAAGGGTCTGAAACTGGCTCAAGTCTGGAATAGCCTGAGTGCACAGGGCCAAGACAGTTTTAGCTGCAGTGACTGAACTAAAAGGAAAAACAGGCAGATTTGTTGAGAGGGCACCATCCCTGTACACTGAGCCTACACTGGGTGGCCTGAGCTTAGAAGGGTCCCACCTCCCCTCTCTGCAAACTGTACTTACAAGGGGGCCAGATGGTAGTCATACCTATATTTGAGACCAGACTAGTCCTGGGTTCAAACCTGGCTCTGATATTCACTAGCTATGATAATTTACTTAAGTAACTTACCAAAATGAGCTTCCATTTTCTCATGTAAAGAATGGAATAATAAAAGTGCTTGACTCAGGGTTAGCATGAGAATTAGCATTGAGTTTAGCATTTAGTTGTGTCTGAAATGACCAACTGTAGCTGAGAACTGGTAGCAAGTACACAGTGAATGGGAGCTATTATGACTATCGTCATAATTACTGAGACCTAAAAAGCAGCAGTGATTTATCCCAGTCACATGTGACAGTACAGAACCTGGACTAGAATCCAGCCATCACAAGGGAGCTGGCTGGCCCTCCTGGCCACAGGATTCCCCTGGGTTTTCACAGATCATTGCTCTGATAGCCTGTATCTGGTTACCTGTCCCCCAGAGTGCAGGTCCTCGTGACTTCCCAGAGTGGCTCTCTCAAACCCCTTTCTGCCTGGCAACAGCTGACATCATCACATCTAGCTATACGTCCCAATGATTCACAAATTATTTTTTAGAGATTGGGGAGAGCAGAGGACACTGGGGTAACTACTCTATCCCCCACCTCCACTTTTTTTTGTTTCAGGAAAACATGAGTGAGGCCATCTTGAGGCTGGTAGAGGGAGGTAGGGGTCCTTTAGATCAGAGGGGTCCAACCCCCGGGCCATGGCCCAGTACTGGTCCACACCTGTTAGGAACTGGGCCTCACAGCAGGAGGCGAGCAAGCAAGCTTTCACTCACATTGCAGCCTGCGCTCTGTCTCCTATGTGCCCCCTGCCCCTCCAGCATCCATGGAAAAGCTCTGGTGCCAAAAAGGTTGGGGACTGCTGCTCTAGATGGCCCCTTGTTGCAAGGCAGAGTGGCACAGGCAGAAGAGGCAGAACACAACTCATATCAGCCTTCAGCCCTTTATAGAAATTTAGCCACTGCCCCCTTGCCCTTTTTCCACACACTCCCAACATCTCTCAATCCCTCCTGTGATGGCCGATGTCTCCATATACTTGACAGACTCCCACAGTTACAAGGAGGGAACTCCTCTCTGATGAGCTGCTCTATAACTCTTAGAAACTTGGTTTCTCCATCTAGGATCTGTAACATTTTAACAATCTGGTCCAAGATTTCTAGCCTAAGGTTCATGGCCCAGCATCAGAGGGTCCATGAAGCCCCTATATTGTGTGAAACTCCAGGGAGAGAGTCCAGAGCTCTCTTCTGACTTTCGGAAGGAAAGCTCCTGATGTGAAGTTGAAAGCCCTGCTGTAGAGGAGCTCCCTCACTCTACAGGAGGGAGAGCTGAAGCCCAGCGCAGGCCGAGGACTTGCTCAAAGTCACGCGAACCTTGTTAGAGTCAGAGCCTAACTCCGTGCCCTGTGGCCCTGAGCTAGCACTCCTACCAGCACCGTCGCACATCTGCTTGTGCTGCTGCTCTCTCCCTGCTCACACGTACCTCTCCTGGGCCCCGGGGCGCTGGCTCAGCATGGGCAGCTGCTCGTGGTTGGAGATGAGGTCTCGCTGGTCGTCCATGGCTCTAGCCTCCGGTCTGACTCAAGCTCCTTGCTGCCTCTGCCGCCGCTGCTGCTGCCTCTGTCTGGAACCCTGGACCCCAGGCTCACCTCCTGAAGTTTGGGCTGAGGAGAAAGCTGATTCGTCCGCACGAGGCCACTCCTCCACCTGGTAGAAGTGGAAGTGAAAATCACAAAGCTGGAAATACCCTGACTCGGGCAAAGCTGCCTTTGACGGGGCAGCATAGGAAGGGGGAGCACCCCAGGTAGGTGGAAAGGCCAGCACCTCCCATTGGCTGTCGAGGGCTCTCATCACTTGTTTCTGAGCAGACCTCTGTATTCATTAGGTTCATTGAATGTTTCTAAAAACATCACTCTTTAGACAGGAAATTACTTTGGAACAAAAAATGCTTTTGTTTGTCTCCCCTTCTCACCCACAGATATGCAGTGCAGCAAGGAGCTGCTCACCCTCTGTGAACTCAGACAAACCCCTCCTCATCTCTGGCCTCCCTTATGTCACCCCAAAAACAGAGGAGTAAAGTCGGATTCAGTGTTCCCTCTAATTCCATCTAACACAAGCATTTTATGAACCTGAGTCCGTAGCTTATGGCTCTAGTGCTAGTATTTGCCACCATGTACTAAACCCACCTTTGTGCCAGGCCCTGTGCTAATTGGTTTACATGTTTTGTTCCATTTACTCTTTATGGTGAGCCTTTGAGGACTTTTATTACCTCCATTTACAGATAGAGACATGGAGACTTTGCACAGCTATGTGCTTGCCCAGGATCATGCATGAAGGAAATGAAGCCCATGTTTTTAACCACGCTTCCCTTCTGCCTCTTGATGCTCGAATTGTAAGGCTCAAATTCAAGAGTGGGGGGAGGAGGAGGAAAAAAAGATGAAGGATGGAGACAAGGTACCCAAGAAGAATTTAATTTTATTGGCAAAATTTTTTCTTAATCTGTTTTTTATATACCATATTCATTTTATTAGTCTTTTGTCTCATGTCTTTTTAAATTTGCATTAATAATTTTTTTAAATATAAAGACTTTGGGATGCTAAGATTCAGTGGATCTTAAATTTGAAGAGTCAAAGGAGATGCAGATATACACATACACGCACACATGCACATAGTGAAGGAGGGAGAAGAGCGCACACAGCCTGTAATTCAGTCAGGCTGAGTTCAAATCCCAAATCAGACACATCCTGAGCCTGGCCCTCGACCTTTGTGTATTGCTTTTCTCCTTTGAAAAGTAAGACCAATAATATCAACACTCAACTTGCAGAGTTGTTAGGCTAAACAGATATTTAGCACAGAGCCTAGCACAATAGATGTTCAAGAAATGAAACTTATTATTCAAACATTTATTATTAAGATATCTTTCTGACCTGATTTCAAACAATACTATGAATTTAAAATAATCAAAACAGCACGGTGCTGGCACAAAAACAGACACATAAATCAATGGAACAAAATACAGAGCCCAGAAATAAACCGTTGCTTATACGGTCAATTAACCTACAACAAAGAAGGCAAGAATATACAATGGAGAAATGATGATCTCTTTTCAACAAGTGATTTTGGGAAAACTGGACAGATACATGGAAAAACTGAAACTGGAACACTCTTACACCATTTACAGAAAAAAACTAAATGGATTAAAGACTTAAATGTAAAGCCTGAAACCATAAAACTCCTAGAATAAAACACAGGCAGTAAACTATTTGATAGTAGTCTTGCAATATCTTGTTTGGATATGTCCCCTCAAGCAAGGGAAACAAGCAAAACTAAGCAAATGAGAATTCATCAAACTAAAAAGCTTCTTCACAGTAAATGAAGCCATCAACAAAATGAAAAGACAAGCTACTGAATGGGATACTATATTCCCAAATAGTATCCAAAATATATAAGGAATTCATACAACTCAATTTATTCTATTTTTATTTTAAAAGATTTTATTATTTCTAGAGAGAGGGGAAAGGAGGGAGAAAGAAAGGTAGAGAGACATCAATGTATGGTTGCCTTTCACCTGCCTCCAGCTATGGACCTGGCTGGAGGCCTGGCTTGCAACCTGGTTATGTGCCCTGGCTGGGAAGTGAACCAGTGACCTTTGGGTTTGCAGGCCGGTGCCTTATCCACTGTGCCACCGGGGCTCATCCAACTCAATTTTTTAAAAACTGAACAATCTGATTAAAAAAAAAGTGGGCAGGGGACATGAGACATTCCTCCAAAGAAGACACAAAGAGGGCCAATAGACATCTGAAAAGATGCTCAATATCACTAACCATCAGAGGAATGCAAATCAAGCCACAAAAAGGCACCATTGCACACCCACTATGATGGCTGAAATCAAAGAGACAGATAAAAACAAGTGCTGACAACTGGAACCCTCATACATTGCTGATGGGGATGCAAAATGGTACAGCTACTTTAGAAAGCCATTTGGCAGTTTTTCATCAAGTTAAACACAGAATTACCACATGGCCCAGTAAATAATACCACTCCTAGATTATTAACACAAGAGAAGTGAAAACATCACACACAAAAATCTGTACACAAATATTCACAGCACCAATATTTATAAACAGCCCCAAAGTGAAGTAATTCAAATATCCATCAACAGACAAGTGAATAAACAGAGTGTGGTATATCTGTATAGTGGAATATTATTTAATCACAAAGAGTAACTGATACCTAAATTTTAAAAAATGTTTTGCCCTGACTGGTGTGGCTCAGTGAGTTGAGTGTTGTCCTGCAAATGGAAAGGGTGCCAGTTCGATTCCCAGTCAGGGTTGTGGGCCAGGTCCCTAGTTCTCTTGCACATCAATGTTTCTCCCCTCTCTTTCTCCCTTCCTTCCCCTTGCTCTAAAAATAAATACATAAAATTTATTATTTTTTAAAAGATTTTTAAAAATTCGTTATTTTTAGAGAGGAGGGCAGAGAGGGAGGAAGAAAGGGGGAGAGACATCAATGTATGGTTGCCTTTCACCTGCCTCCAGCCACAGACCTGGCTGGAGACCTGGCTTGCAACCTGGTTATGTGCCCTGGCTGGGAAATTGAAACAGTGACCTTTGGGTTCACAGGCAAGCACCCATCCACTGAGCCACCAGCCAGAGTAAATACATAAAATTAAAAATTAAATAAATCATAAAAATAAAAATAAACTAAATAAGACTTATTTTTTAAGCCCTGGCTTGTGGCACAGTGGATAAGGCGCCAGCCTGTGAACCCAAAGGTTGCTGGTTCGCTTCCCAGCCAGGGCACATAACCAGGTTGCGAGCCAATTCTCCAGCCAGGTCCATAGCTGGAGGTTTCTCTCCCTCTCTGCCTCCCTCCCTTCCCCTCTCTCTAAAAGTAATAAATAAAATCCTTAAAAAAGAAAAAGAAAGAAAAGAAAATATTCTGGAATTAGTAGTGATGGTTGCACAACTTTGCAAATATACAGAAAACTACTGACATAATTTTTAAAGTTTTAATATTATGATTTATGAATTACAGCTCAATTTTTAAAGATTTCTTGGTAACAATAGCTAGCACACACATATACCACTGTTTTCTCTCACTTTTTTCTGTCACTAAATGACACAGATTTGTGGGGGTTTTGTTTGTTTTTTAAGTGTAAATCTGTAAGGACAAAGAGAACAGATGAGAAAACAGCAACAGCCTTTTAGAAGCTGGGTAGCAGACCCTAGAAAGCTGAACCCTAACCCTGCAACTGGAAAGGCCAACAAGCCACCTTATACCTATGGCAGAACGGGCTCAGGAATTGGGTTACGAGGTATAGGGTGGGAATCAAGGTGGGGCTAAAAGGGGGATTGGTTGAAAGTCTCTTTATGAAACAACTGGGTACCTGTGTCCTCTCCCTCCCCTCCCCTGAGAGGAGACTGGAAGTTCATCCCCAGGCACAGGGCAGGGCACAGGCCTGGTACTGAAGCCGAGTCTCAGTCTGCTCCCCAGCCCAGTTCCCAGAATGCCAGCAGCCAGGCTTCCTCCCTCAGGCAGTAAGTGGGAGGATTCCTCTCAGGGGAGCTTAACCATCCCAGCAGGAATGACCTGAAGATCAGAAATCGGCAGTTCCCCAATCAAACAACTGAGCCCTCAGGGATAACCCTACAGGGAAGCCCTCAGTGAATTGCTCGCAACTCACAGGTCATAGCTTCCACTTGGCTTTTTTCTTTTTTTTTAAACGAGGCTTTTATTTTTTATTTTTAAAGATTTACTATTTTTAGAAAGCGGGAAAGGGAGAGAGGCAGAGAGGGAGAGAGACATCAATGTATGGTTGCCTTTCACCTGCCTCCAGCTACAGACCTGGCTGGAGACCTGGCTTGCAACCTGGTTATGTGCCCTGGCTGGGGAATCTAACCAGCGACCTTTGGATTTGTAGGCCGGCACTTTAACCACTGTGCCACCAGCCAGGGCCCACTTGGCTTTCAAGACAATCAAGGAAGATGGAACATCTGAAGAAACCCTCTAACATAAGAGAGAATGAACAAAACAAATAACCAAACCCCAAAAAAAGCACCACGGAGAAAACAAATGGAGATAAAGGACCATACTGCACTCATGAAACAAGAATAGGATGCTAAGAAGGCATAAGTACTATTAGAACAATACCACAGCTATTTAAACTTAAAAATACAAGGGCAGACATTAAACAATCAGTAGATGGAAAATAAAGTTTTTTGTTTAAATCTCCCAGAAAGTAGACTACAAAGATAAAATGAAAGAAATCAGAGAGAAAAGATAAGAGAACTAAAGACCACTCCAGGAAGCTCAACAGCCAAATATCAGAGTTCCCAGAAATAGAGAACAAAGAAAATCAAGGGTCTGGGAGGAAATCGTCAGTGAAGTAACGCAGCACAACTTCTAAAACTCAGATACACTGTAAATGTCCACATCGGTGAATTCCCACTAAGGCACATCATTGTGAAGTTTCAGGGGAAAAAAAAACGAAGATTCCACAAATTCTTAAAAAGGAATAAACAAGACACATACAAAAGTACCCCAATCAGAATAACTTGGGACCTTTTCACAGCAACCCTAGATGCCAGAAAATAACGAGCGGCTTCAAAATTCTACAGGAAACTGAGTTCCACCCCAGTATCTTTACTAAGCCAAAATAGCAAATAGGTGAGGGTGTTAAGATATTTCAGTATCTCAGAAAATCGTGGTCTCTCAAAAAGCTTCAGGAAGGTATGCTCAACCAAAATGAAAGAGTTCGCTAAAAATAAAGGAAGACCTGGATCATGGGAAACTGAAATTCAACTCACAAGAGGGAGTGGGGACCCTCAGGATGACAGGACTGAAAAATCCCACAAGAAAAATAATAGATTCATGATGGAGGTTCTCAGAAGCACGTCCTCAACAAGCTAAATTGATAAGATGCCTAATGCCTGAATGTACTGAGAAGTAGGCGAGGAAAGTATGAAGTTGAATTAGGATAATTTCATAGAAAATTAAGAAAATGAAAAACTAAGACAACTCTTAACTCTTGGGAGAACAAAGTTATGGAAAATGAATGGTTATCCCAGTAAACTATGTAGCTCAGCTATGAACAGCATTTCAATTGCCACAATATGGTAAACACTGAATACTGATCTAACCAAACGTACAGTAGAGACATATGGGAGAGTGGGAGGACAGGAAGAGTGACTAGAGGGACAGAGGAGAAAAGAGGGCTAAGTCATCTTCCATAGTGAAAAGCCAACCAGACAATATTTAAAACTGAAAAATCAGGAAGTAACGATACCAGAAGTTATTCAGAGATATGGAGGTAAGTACCCAAAATATTGGCTAAAAATGTTTTGAAATGGTATCAAAAGGAAGGTGAGGAATTGCTATTTTTTACAGTTACCCTTATAGAAATGTTAGATTCTTTAAATATGTGAATTTATAACTTTGATACAAAGTGAAACTTAAAGAAAAAAATGCATCAAAGTCAATTGATTCTAACCTGCAATAGCAAAATGGTAGCCAAAATAAAGCCTTTTCCTCAGAGGCAACCTAAGGCCAAGACTAATGGTGACCCCAAGGTCATTCTGTCCCTGCCTGTTAAAAGCTAGAGAGAATTCCAGCTAGAACGGTGGGCCCCAAGACTGAGTTTGCCAGGGTGGGCTGGACAGTGGCTCCCTCCATCTGTTCGAACAGGGTAAGAGGCCTCGTTGTCAGAGACTGCCCAGTGCAGGAGCCCCATCCCACATACCCTTCCTTCTTGGGGAGGGAGACAGAGTGACAAGAAGGAAGACTTGGTATTTGCCTTCTGTGGAGGTGGGGTACTGGGTTAGGAAAGAATTCGGCTCCCTGCATTGTTTATACAGGGGAGTTGGAGACACCCGTTTTCCAGAAAGCAAAACGTGTTCAAAGACTACTGGGGGACCTGGCTAGTAGCACAGTGGAGAAGGCGCTGGCCTGCGAACCCAAGGGTCGCTGGTTCGATTCCCAGCCAGTGTACATAACCAGGCAACCATACACTGATGTTTCTCTCCCTCTCTGCCTCTCTCCCTTCCTCTCTCTCTGGAAATAATAAAATCTTAAAAAAAAAAGGGGGGGGGGAAGACTACTGGGGCCCCAGAGCCAACCTGAAGGTAGCGCTTGCCAGTCAAATATAGGACAATTGCAGCATCAGTTACAATAATTTACCCTGCCTCTTTAGAAGGATCTGTAACTCAATGCCACTTGGTGAAGAAAAGTTCTTTATAGAAGAATGCAAACTAAATAATACCAAAAAAAAAAGAAGAAGAAGAAGAAGAATTAGAAAATCAGGAGAGCCTGGATGGGGAAGCACTTTGTTACAAAAGACCCCGAGTACTGCCCCTTCCCATCTTACTCAAAGTGGGGTGGGAGGTGGGGGCAACTGATCTAGAAGAGATTTTGGTTTTCCCAAGGTCAGATGTTTAACAACCAGTGCAGGATCTGGGACTTCCCAGCTCTTCTCCAGGGCCAGATGGTGTCCGGCAGGTAAATAGCATGGCCTCTGGACAGGAGATCCCTGACAGCACAGCTGAGCCCAACTGACAGTGACCGAGGCCTCCCCTATGACTCACTCATCTCACAAGCAGGAATGAAGCACCAGTGCTAGGCCAGGCTCTAGGACACAGAGGCACTTGCAGACACCTGGCAAGGGCTGAGCCCAGTCTCCAGTGGTGCAGCACTAAGACCTTAGTCAAAGACCAGACTACCCATGCTGGGGTTGGGCTAAGGGTCGGGGTTCAGTCTGTGGTTAGGGTCAGATCACAGCTTGAGGCTGGAGGCAGGAAGACCTGTCAAGGAGGCTGTGGTGAAATGGAAGTTGTGGCTGGAAACATGGAAGGAGATGAAGAATAAAACTCCCAGAACAGTGCTCGCTTCGGCAGCACATATATTAAATTGGAACGATACAGAGAAGATTAGCATGGCTCCTGCGCAAGGTTGACATGCAAATTCGTGAAGCGTTCCATATTTTTAAGCCCTGGATCGGATGGATACACAGGTGAATTTTACCAAACATTTAAAGAAGAACTAACTCCTATCCTTCTCAACCTACACCTAAAAGTACAGGAAGAGGGATGACTCCCAAACTCTTTCTATGAGGCCAATATTATTCTAATCCCAAAACCAGGGCAAGACACAACTAAGAAAGAAAGCTACAGGCCAATATCTCTGATGAACATAGATGCTAAAATTCTCAACAAAATATTGGCCAACCAGATTCAGCAGTATATTACAAAGATCATACACCATGATCAAGTGGGTTTCATCCCAGGGATACAAGGATGGTACAACATTCATAAATCAATAAATGTAATACACCACATCAACAAATTGAAAGATAAAAACCATATGATCATATCAATAGATGCTGAAAAAGCATTTGATAAAGTACAGCAACCATTTATGATAAAAACCCTCAGCAAAATGGGAATAGAGGGAGCATACCTGAACATCATAAAGGTCATCTATGAGAAACCTGAAGCCAACATCATACTTAATGGACAAAAACTGAAAGCTTTCCCCCTAAGATCAGGAATGAGACAAAAGACAAGACTGTCCACTTTCTCCACTTCTATTCAACACTGTCTTGGAAGTTCTAGCCATAGCCATCAGAGAACAAAAAGGAATCAAGTATCCAAATTGGAAAGGAGAAAGTCAAACTGTCATTATTTGCAGATGATATGATAGTGTACATACAGAACCCGATTGGCTCCACCAAAAACTTACTCAACCTAATAAGCAAATTTAGCAAAATAGCTGGGTATAAAGTCAATATCCAGAAATCAAAAGCATTTTTGTATACCAATAATGAAACAACAGAAATAGAAGTGAAAAAACAAATCCCATTTACCATAGCAACAAGAAAAATAAAGTACCTAGGAATAAACTTAACTAAGG
>PVIW01012483.1:0-31867 GCA_004026585.1 Noctilio leporinus
TGTTGTTAGTTTTGTTCATTATTGTCCCGTAATGGGTGAGATCATATGATATTTGTCCTTCACTGACTGGCTTATTTCACTAAGCATAATATTCTCCAGTTCCATCCATGTTGTTGCAAAGGGTACAAGTTCCTTCTTTCTTTCTGCTATATAGAATTCCATTGTGTAAATGTACCAAAGTTTTTTGATCCAATCATCCACTGAGGGGCACTTAGGCTGTTTCCAGCACTTGGCTACTGTATATAGTGCAGCTATGAACATAGGTGTGCATAGGTTCTTATGAATTGGTGTGTCAGGATTCTTTGGGTAGAGTCCAAGTAGTGGAATTGCTGGATCAAAAGGCAGTTCCATTTTTAGTTTTTTAAGGAAACCCCATACTGTTTTCCACAGTGGCTGCACCAGCCTACATTCCCACCAACAGTGTATGAGGGTTCCCTTTGCCCCACATCCTCGCCAACACTTGTTGTCTGTTGATTTGTTGATGATTGTCATTCTGACAGGTGTGAGGTGGTACCTTATTGTGGTTTTAATTTGCATCTCTCTGATGACTAGTGATGTTGAGCATTCTTTCATATGAGGTATCTCTCTTTTTAAAGATTTTATTTATTATTGTTAGAGACAGGGGTAGGGAGAGAAGCAGAGAGACAGAGAGAGAGGCATCAGTGTATGCTTGCCTTTCACCTGCTTCCAGCTACGGGCCTGACTGGAGACCTGGCTTGCAACTTGGTTATGTGCCCTGGCTGGCAATCAGACCAGCGACCTTTGGGTTCACAGGCTGGCACTTTATCCACTGTGCCATCAGCCAGGACCCTATTGAGGTATCTTTTAAGAACTTTGCCATCACTGAGTTAAGCTGAAAAGTTACCAAACAGTATTGTGCATTAGAGGGAAGAATTACAAAGTATTCCAAAAAAGATAAAATGCTCTCAGGCTTTATGATTGAACTGTAACCACATTAATCATGTTTGCTGTTCACCCTCATGCAGCCCCAGTGGGTAGGCCAGTGGTTTTTAATTGCAGGCAACATAAGCCTTATCTGGGAACATGCAGATTCTCAGGCCCTCATCCCAGGCTTACTGAATGAAGCCCTAGAGTTGGGGCCCAGAAATTGGAATTTTATCAAGCCCCCCAGGTGATTTTGATGCATACTGAAGTTTGAGAACCACTTGGCTACTATGAAAATGGAATTCAGGAGTGGTAATCAGGGAGCCTATGTATCTGGATTCATTGACAAAATCATCTCTAGTGCAAAAAGATTGCATCAGCTATAGTAGCCTGATTCCATGAAATTTTTGATTTACGTAACATCCTTCAAGCATCTTTGTAATGTGATGAAATATGTAGTTATACCCAAAAGAAAATATGGGCCCAAGATGAATCCCTTCTCTGTGTTGTTAATCTTCTATAATAAATTACTAAAGCATCTTTGATTACAGTTTAGATCCCCATATGGCTTCACTAAAAAGATTGAAATAAAATGTTCTGTGGTATTCTCTGTTAAATTAAAAATGTATTTTGATGTGTCCACCTAGACTCCACATAAGTCTATCAGAGTCTTGATTCTTGGACACTGACTGGGGCAATCTCTGGGCCTTCAAAGCAACAGCTAACTGAGGCCCTAATTAGTTCCCATCAACCTACCTTAACATTTACATGTTGTCCCTCAGTTTCTACTTTTGTGTTTGAGAGATTGGGAAGACCCAAGCTTTCCTTTATCAATCATTGCTAATTTCCCTGCCTAGCATTTTTACTACGTATTTATTTACTTTTCTAATTATAAAGGTAGTTCATTTGGAAAATATTTGAAATCTACAAAGGAACTAAAATGAACTTTAATCAGACAAGTCTGAGAGAAAATACTTTTTTTATAAAAGGTGATATTCCCTAATTATCCTCTTCCATCTCTCCCCATTTTTCCAAGCTAAGGATATAGATAAGTCCCCATGTTATACTTTCTCATGGCATTCATTGTGTTCATTTTCTCTGTAGAATTCTCCACAATTCCAGTTAAATTTTTGTGTGATTATTGGTTTAATATCTGTCTCTTGCATTAGGCTGTAAGTCTGGGGACTAGGTAGGGACCTTGTCTATTTTGTTCACCACTTATATTATCCCCAAAACCTTGTATTTAGAAGCTGCACAATAAATAACTGATAAGTAAATATACTGAGTTCATTAATTAGAATATGGTTTGTTAACTATGATGGAGCTGAAAGAAATGTAATTCTCTCCAATAAAATCAAGGAGAATGATAAATTGTTCCCAAGTCTATCCTTGGCTTGTCTAACTTCAGTATTTACTCATTCCTGATGCTTAATTCAGTTACCCGTCAAACACGGGTTCACCATACTGCCAGTCAAGCAGGAGAGAGACACAAAGTAAACTAGGTGACAATGTTGTTAAGGAAATACTATGAAAACAACAAAGGGAGTAACTAATAGTAACTTTCTGAAAGAATATGACTGCTTTTTGTCCAACAGACAGTGAGTAAGTTTTCTGCAATTTTTCTGGGGTTTGCCAGGTGAAAAACAAATAGTAAAAATAGGGCTTTTTTCCCCCACTGCTCTCTCCTGCCCCCACCCTCCCCCTTGACCTTTTTCATTTCAGTTCTAAATTTTCATTACAGTTTTCTAGACATACTTATTTGATCCACTAGAGAGCAGTAAACCCTAAAAGAAATGTAACCAGCCTTCCTTTGAAAATATAGCAATTTGTCCTTATACAATTAATTTAGAAATTAATACACAACTATTTCTGCTTGTATGTTTTTCATCTATTGGTAAGTCTTCTACCCAATGAGACAGTGAATATTTAAGGTCAGGAAATGTCTTACTTTTTAAATTCCCCACAACAGTGTCCTATTCATCATACAGGTTTAATCCCTCAAGTATTCATTTGATAACAGTTTTGTGAAGAATACGCTTTGATGGGCCCTAGCTGGTAACACAGTGGTTAAGGCGCCGGCCTGCAAACCCAAAGGTTGCAGGTTCGATTCCCTAGCCAGGGCATATTAACAAGGTTGCAAACCAGGTCTCCAATCAGGTCTGTGGCTGGAGGCAGGTGAAAAGCAACCATACATTGATGTCTCTCTCCCTCTCTGCCTCTCTCCCTTTCCCTCTTTCTAAAAAGAATGAAATAAAATCTTTAAAAAAAAAAAAAAAGAATATGTTTTGATGAATACCAATATAGTTATGATCTGATATAAAATTTTATTTTAGATTTCTAAATAAGATCATCTTTGCTCCTATAATTACAATTAAGAAAGTAAATTGGACATGATAAAATGTAAATAATAAATAAGTTTTTTTAAGGTTCTACATACAAAACTACTTTGTGCATTCTAATGTATATACACAGAGAACTCACAAAAGAGGAAATCCAAAAATCAGGAAGAAAGTTAATAGCTGAAGTTCAGATTGACAATTGCGGAGCCTGGGCACTGGGGATATAGAATGATCATTGTTCTAAGATCTTATTATGGTTCTCAGAAAAATTGAGTTTATTGTAATTTGGTAAGGGATCCATTAAAAAGTAGGGTCACTGGCCCTGGCTGGTAGCACAGTGGATAAAGTGCTGGCCTGCGAACCCAAAGGTCCCAGGTTCCATTTCCCAGCCAGGGCACATAATAACCAGGTAGCAAACCAGGTCTCCAGTCAAACTCCAGGGCGGGAGCTTGAGGAGAAGCCACAGCCCCACCCATAGAATTAATCCACCCCACCCAGCAGTGCCTAAACCTGACCTCAGATCATAGGTTGATTGGATTAACAACTAAAGGGGACAAAGACAGTGAGTGGGTCTCTGGTAGTCTCCAACTGCCTGATTAGGCCCAGACTGGGACACAGGTCTCCATTCAGGTCTGTGGCTGGAGCAGGTAAAATGCAACCATACTGGTGATGTCTCTCTCCCTCTCTGCCTCTCTCCCTTTCCCTCTTTCTAAAAAGAATGAAATAAAATCTTTAAAAAAAAAAAGAACAACTTTAACTTATGAATGCTTTAAATGATCTTGTTATAAATAGATTTTACTAAATAAGGTATAATTTTATATATTACTTGTATCTGCATTACTGCAGGTTAAGTTTTCTTAGATTGGAATTATTTCACAATATGGGAAAATCATGTTACTTACAATAACTCAGAAAAATTGAATGCAGTTAAGGAAGAAGAAAAATCTAAGAAAATGTGGATGTATATTACATAGAATACATGCTATCTTTCTTAGTTACAAAACATGTGCTTACTTGTGGGTGTGTAATATATAGATTTTGTTAGCAATTTATATTTTAAATAGCAACCAACTGGGAGTTGGTGTGATGTGAAATCAGTCAACCTTTAGGTTAGAAAAGATGCTGAGAATTATGCAAGTTCATTTAAGTTTTTCCTATTAAGTTGGTAGAAGCAAGTTCTGTGTAGCTGTTCTTATAAACATGTGAAAGAAGCTAAATGACTATTTTCCTGAATTATTGAAATGGAATAGTTATTCAGAAACAGAATGTTTAAGAATTTAGTTTTAAATCTTTCTTTCTATTAATAATTTTAATTGAGCATGAAAAGAAAATTAGTTTTTCAATACATTGACATTTCCTAGTAAAAACATCTCTTGGCTTTGCTGTGGAGGTGAAGAGGTTTTCTTCCTAAATGAATTAAACACCTACAATTAAAAAATTGCCATCACTCCAGTGACTGTTTTGTTTTCTAGGCTCAATTCTTGCTCTCCAGAATTTGAGCTTTATCTACCCTTCCTGTCAAAAGTGCTTGTCTCTGCTAATCAGTCTCTAAAAGGTACAAGGAAAGGCTGTAAGTGTGAGAGAGGAAGCACAAGGGAGTTGCGAAGGCAACATGAGAAACAAATTCCCCGCTTGGATCTCCCCCCACTGCTGCAGCACAGCAAGTTTAGGGCAGAGGCTTCCCTGCTCTAGCCTTTGCTAAGATTTTAGAGACACCCAAGGGCAAAAAGGCTGCTGCCTGAAGATTTCCTTTGAACTCCAAATCCTTAGCAATAGCAACCATAATAGATGTTTCGTATTTGATGGGCTTTTTTTCTATTTTTATCCTCCAAGAGTTAGACCAGTGTTTTGTTGTTGTTGTTGTTGTTGTTTTTTAATGGATTTCTTTCTCTTTTTTTTTTTTTTTTTTTTTTAAGATTTTATTTCATTATTTTCAGAAAGAGGGGAAGGGAGAGAGGCAGAGAGGGAGAGAAACATCAATGTATGGTTGCCTTTCACCTGCCTCCAGCTACAGAGCTGGCTGGAGACCTGGTTTGCCATCTGGTTATGTGCCCTGGCTAGGGAATCAAACCTGCGACCTTTGGGTTTGCAGGCTGGCACCTTATCCATGTGCTACCAACCAGGGCCCAGTGTTGGTTTTTATATTGCATTCTGCAGAGCCTTAGGGCTCCATGCTTCTGGAGGGAGATGGGGGCTACAGAAGGAAAAGTGGGTAGTTAGTGCTGACAAGTAGGATGGGCTCTGGGCCCCCACTTTAGTTTCCACAAGAGCTCCATTCTCATCTGTGTAGTATTAGGGTTTCAGGATTTAATTAGAGAGGTTCCATGATGTATATAAAGATGCAGATGCATAAACATACCAATATAAAAATATGTGTATAGAAAAATTTTGATCATTCATTTATCATATTCACATACATGAATAAGTATATATATACCTATACATGCACATACATGAATATGATCATCTTTTCATACAAAGGATGACATTATCTTTGTTTTTATAATGTGTGTGTGTGTGTACTCTCCCAAAAATTATGATCAAGAAAGGGTACTTATTTATCCAAATAAGCTGTCTACCTAGTCCAAACAAATATGAATTGTCCTTCTAGGTTCCTCAATGGGACCCATTGTTTCTTTAGACCAGAAATCAGTCTGATACTAAGAACTTTCTTTTCCTGACTTAAAATGTGAATCATACCTCAGAGACTATCTACCTATCCTCTCTCATATTCCCATCCACTACAAAGACCCAAAATGTTTATGTCACTTAAACAAGTCAAACTGAATTTTACATACATCAATCATAGTTTTTCTCCTTTTGGGGGAAGTGGTACGTAAATCTTAAAAATACTTTTTAAATTTTTAATTGATTTAAAGAAGATTTAAAGAGATAAAGAAGGTGGAGTGGAGAGAGAGAGGCATTGATTTTTGTTGTTTCAATTACTTATGCACTCATTGAGTCTTGCATGTTCCCTGGCTGGGGATTGAATCCACAATCTTGATATATCAGAACGATATGCAGCTGGAGCTAATGAAACATCTTTTTAATTTTTATTTTTCAGTTACAGTTTACAGTCAGTATTATTTTGTATTAGTTTTAGAGTTTTGGCCACCCAGCACAGTGGTTAGATAACCATATAGTTTACAAAGTGTTCCCCCCTAATATTTGCAGTACCCATCTGGCACCAGAGTTATTACAATATTATTCACTATATTCCCTAGGCTGTATTTTACATTTCTGTGTCTATTATGTAACTACCCATTTCTACTTCTTAATCCTTTCACAATTTTTTACCCATTCCCCACCCCACTCCCCTCTGACTACCATCAGTCTGTTCTGTGTACCTATAGGTCCGCTTTGGTTTTGTTTATTTGTTTATATTGTTCATTATTACAGATTCCACATGTAAGTAAAATTATGAGGTATTTGTTTTTCTTCAACTGAATTATTTCTTTACTGAATTATTTCTTTAGCATAATACCTTCTATGTCCATCCATGAAGCTTCAAGTGTAAGACTTTATTCATTTTTATGGCTGAGTAGTATTCCATTTATGGAGTGAGCAAAAGTAGGTTTACAATTGTGTTACTTATTAACTATTGTATTACTACTGTAAACCTACATTTGCCCACCCTGTATACCTATTGCCCACCACAGCTTTTTTACCCAAGAGTCTCTGATGGGCTCTTGGGTTGTTTCCATTAAGTATTCATTTAAATTTTTCTTTTCATTACCCAAGAACATATTGATTTGACAGACAGGGAAAAGAAGAGAGGGAGAGGCATAGAAACAATGTGAGACAGAAACATCAATCAGTTGCCTCTCACATGCATCCAACCAGGAACCAAACCTGCATTCTAGGCATGTGCCCTGAGCTGAATCAAACCTGTGACCCTTCTGTTTATGGGATGATACTCCAACCAACTTAGTTACACCAACAAGAGCAATACATCATATACATTCAATTTAACATGGGACTATATATTTGGAAGGAATACTATTTGGTTATCTAGCCTCGGTATTCTTAACCTGAGATTTATGCATAGGCTATAGATCTAGATGAATCCTCCAGTCCCTAAAATATATAAAATATTGAGTGTTCTGGTTATGTGTACATTTTTCTAGGAAAGAGTCCATTGCTTTCATCACATTTTCAAAGAGTTTCAAGACCATGGCAACACTAAGAATCACTCACTAATCTCACCACTGCTTCTACTTCAGGAATACCTACAGCTAAACTAGAAACATAAACAAATGAAATTTGTTGTTTTAACTGGTATCACCAAAAAAATTAAAAAAAAAACAGGGTAGCCAATTTCAGGTATTATTTTTAGATCTTTTCAGAGGCTTTTTGAGATTGGAACTGTTTCCCTAACCCTAAGACATTATTTCCCTTTTCACTCTCATTCTCTTACCAGTGCAGAGTGGAGTTTTCAAGAGACTATGCGACATGTGGTATCACAACAGACTGAGCAGAACAGGAGACATGAAAATTCAGCTGTCTTTATGAGATCAGACATTAAAGAGATTTGCAAAACTTAAAACAATGCCACTCTTCTCACTAATTTTGGACGTAGTTATTTTTTATAAAACTATGTTCTGTTTGTTAACCATGAAGTTGGCCTTTTGTTTTTAATGACTTAGTAAACGCTTTTTAGATTTATTAATTTTCATTTCTCCTTCATTTGATTTCTTGTGATCAGTTAAAATATAACTAGATATTACTCATGAGCAGAAGCTCTTTGGTTTTTCTCAGTAATTTTTAAACATACACTGCTTGAAAACTGGTGTTCTATAACAAATAAGGGTGTTCTAGAAGGGTGTTCTAGAAGTTAAATCAGAACATCACAATTTGAATGTGTTGTCTCTACCCTTCCTTCCCAAAATGTGATCAGGGGAACAGCTGCATCTGTATCACCTGGAAGCTTGTTAGAAATGCAGGATCTTGGGCCTCGATCCAGACTTACTGAATTAGAATCATCATTTTAACAAGATCCCCAGGTGATTTGTATGCATATGACAGACAGTTCGAGCTCTGCATACTAACATCTATTTATTTCAATCCAGCCTTATTACCAATGAATTAAAAATAAAATATACATCAACATTTTTATTTTATATATATTACATAAAACTATATACAATTTATTGTTTATATGCATCCGTATTAGTAAACCTAGTTTTTGTTAGACTATTACTGATAACTCTATTTGCAACATAGGTCATTATTAACCATATTGTTCTTATAGGTATTTTAAGACATCACACAAGAAAAATCTTCAGGCTAGAAATCCAAAGCCTTGTATTTGGGTCATAAAATTCACTAACTTAATCACACTGGGCAAAAAATTCTTCCCAATTTCCGCCTGTGTAAATGGGGAAAAAAAGGCCTTGTTTACCTGAGTAAAATCATGTATGTTGCAAATATTTATAAACTTCAAAATGCTGATGCCTATTATCTATTCTAACATTTGCTAAGAATTTTACATTAGACTAAAAACTGTATTAATATGTAACATTTAAAGAAGTTCTATTTATGGCCAAATTACAGCACAAACTCCAGCAGACTTGGGTAAGGTGACATGGATGGACTGGCACAGATCCATCATCATTGTAGCAAAACGTAATAATCATTAGCACAGAGCTACTGATGAATTAATAAACTTTTTAACTGAGGTTATTCAAATGGCATTGGTTCACAAAACCATGCAAGTTCAAAATACACAACTCAACAAACATCTTCTGCACACTGCATCATGCACCCATCGCCTCAATGAATCTCTTTCCCTTCCCACCCACCCCCAGCCACACACACACTGGGACCACCACTACCTAACCCACCCCCTCCCTTTTCCTCTGACTATAACCACAATGTTATCTATGTCATCATAGACATATGCAGAGTTCTTCAGAGGCATAGACAGCACTAACCCTGGTTCAACATCATCACCCTGGTAACTGTGGAGTTTAGGCTTCCCCTAGTGGCTCCCTGGCAGCAATCAAATATTTACAATTAATATGTGACTTCCAGCCAAGATGGAGGCATAGGGAGACATGCTGCCTCTCCCTTCACCACTAAGAAGGAATATATCAACTCAAAACTATAAAAACAATTAAAAATCCAGAAAACCAAACTGAAGGGAAGTCCAACAAAGAAATAAAGAAGAAATACTCATCCAGACAGGTAGGAGGGGTGGAGCCAGGGCAGAGAGGATAGTGTGGCAGCACCAGCAGCAGCAACAGCAGCAGCATTGGCTGTGAAAACCAGTAGGGTTGGGACAGTGAACAAAACTGCTGATCTCTCAGCATAGTCCATTTGTTTAGTGGAAAAGGGGTGAGCGCTGAGCAGGTAGCCTTGTTCCATCTCAGACCCCTACCCCCCGCATACTGCTCCACAATGTGGTGAAACAGGTTGTCCTGCCCTGATAAATACCTAAGGTTCCGCCCCTTACATCGTTAACAGGTGTGACAGCTCTATCTAAGACAGGAAGGCAAGCATAGGGTCCTGTTGAGTTGAGGCAACAGAGAAGTATAGCCCAAAGTAGGGAACAAATCAAGGTTCCAGCTAGAGAACTGAGCTATAAGGAAGTAGCAAACCTAACAGATGCAGAGTTCAAAAACGCGGGTGATAAAGATGTTCACAGACTTGACAGACATGCTTGAGTATGGTAAACACAGAAGGGAAGAAGGGAAGACTAGGCCAAGTGAAAGGAATGAAAATCCACATGAAACCAATGGTGATGGGAAGGAACTGGGGTTCAGATCAATGCTTTGCAACAGAAAGAAATAGTCAACCAGTACAGAAGGAAGGAAAAAGAAATGAAGAAAATAAAGAGTCTCTCTCTAAAAATAATAAATAAAATCTTTAAAAATTTTTTTTTGCCAATTTAAAAAATTTTTAGGCTTAGGAACCTATGGGACAACTTTAAATATGCCAACATCCAAATCACAGGGGTGCCAGAAGGAGAAGAGGAAGAGCAAGAAATTGAAAACTTATATGAATAAATAATGAAGGAAAACTTCCCAAATTTGGTGAAGAAAATGCAGATAAAAGACCAGAAAGCACAGACAGTTCTGAACAACCAAGATCCAAAGAGAACCACACCAAGACACATCCTCATTAAAATGCCAAAAGTTAAAGATAAAAATAATTTTTTAGAATTACATTTACTTTCAGTTTGCATTTTGCCACTCTTTTTAAAGCCAGATAAGTAATTTTCAACTGGTGCGTGGCAAAAAATTTTTTTAAAGATTTTATTTATTATTTTTAGAGAGAGGGGAAAAGAGAGAGGCAGAGAGGGAGAAAGACATCAATGTATGGTTGCCTTTCACCTGCCTCCAGTTATGAACTGGCTGGAGACCTGACTTGCAACCTGGTTATATGCCCTGGCTGGGAATCAAACCAGCGACTTTTGGGTTCCACTGTGCCACCAGCCACGGCTTAAGAATTTTCAAAGCATGCAATACCTGACCACTTAGTCAAATTAAAAAATAAAACAAAACAAAACAAAAAAACAGCCAACACAATAGACGTCCTGTGTGAATGAATCAAAATTACACCTTTAATATTTTTGGTCAGGTTGGTAAAAACTATAAATTTTGATGTACCACGTAATTTTAATAATTAGTTTAAATCTGTCATGAGATGAAAAGTGTTAAAAACTGCTGAGCTACATCATTAGTAACACAAAGAGAAATGTCCTAAGATTAACCATTACCATAGATGTTTTATTTGACCAGTTTTCTAAATTAAGAAAATAAGTTATAAGACATTATTGCAAACAACTACAAACAAGAAAAACAGTAGAAGTGACAATAATCATCGTAATATTTAATATAATTATAAGAGAGAAGCAGACTAATACCAATTAGCAAGATCTGCAATAGACCTTTACATTCCTTTCTTTTACTTTGTCTCCTTTTACCTTTCTTTAACCCTGAATTTAACAGATGAGGAAATCAGGATTTAAGGGATTTAGTAACTAGAACAAGACCAGACATTTAGTACATGACAATAGGGTTACACCTGATGCATAGTTTTTGACCAGAAAGACATATTGCCTGAAAAACAAGTTAAGTAAGATGTTTTGTACCCAACTTTTTATAACTTGATAAATTTTCACGTATTCCAATGAATTAAAAGGTGAGAAAAATGTAACTGAGTACTCTCTATATAAATTTTTATTAGCTGTTTCAAGATTATTCATTATTTTTTCATAGAAGACAGACATTAATTTTCAGGTCTTCTATTGGTGTGGTGTTTACATCATTATATTTAATTTGCACTCCCTCCAACCTCACACTATAATATGCCTCACTTTATTCATTATCCAACAAAAAGATAAAAACACTTCTCTCTCCTCACCAATAACCCCCAACACACACATATGCACACAGATTTTCTTCACATTTCTGTCAGTTTGGCGCTACTTAAGTCAGTGAAGGTAGCTGTTATGAATAATGAAATTCAAAAGAGATTGATCTGAAATAGTTTAACAAGAATGTAAGTTGCACAGGAATACTTGTACACAAAAATATTATTTTTAATTTTTACTTTTCCAGATTTTTCATCATATGAAAAAAAATATTAGTGAACATTTCTATACTTTTTTCTTCCACTTTTCCAGGTCTAATTGTCGAAAATGAGGTTTGACTGGTTTTTTTCCTTTTCCTTTCTTTTCTTAAAGTTTATTTATCATTTCCAGAGAGAGAGGAAGGGAGAGAGGCAAAGACAGAAAGAAACACCAATGTATGGTTGCTTTTCACCTGCTTCCAGCTGCTGAGCTGTCTGGAGACTAGGCTTGTAACCAGGTTATGTGTCCTGGCTGGGAATTGAACCAGACTTTTGGGTTTGCAGGCCGGCACCTATCCCACTGGGCCAACAGCCAGGGTTTGACTAGTTTCTAAATTATGGTCCTACTGAAAATGCCAGTTACCGATATAAGCTTTCTATGAAAGTTGCAGATCAAACAAATGATTATCCATTACTCTTTCTGGAAGCAGCTTTGATTCATTTTTGGATCTTACAGCCACTGATTTGCAAAAGATTATTTAAAGCATTGTTTTTTCCTAGCTACTCCTTTGGTATATAAAACCAAAATAAATCCTTCAAGTTTCCAATATCTGACTCAATTGTACATGTAGACCCAGCTCAATTGCTTTCCTCATAGAGCTTTCCTTTACATGAGATGAAATGAGTTTCAACAGAGTCAGTGGCCAGCTCCTGCCAGGCCCCTCCTCCTAGGCCCAGAGTGAGCACAGTCACTTGAGTGGCTTTGACATCACTGCATTTCTCTTCCTAAGAGGCAGAAGGACCCAGCTCCAGGCTACACTAGGCCTCTCCACAAAGCTCCCAACTAGAGCTCTTTTGCTCCAGTGATACCTGATGCTGAGCTAGTAGGATTAGTCTCCTTGGGAACCAAGCACCCCAGGGGCTCAAGGGCTGAACTGGCCCCAAACCATTTGGGAGAGATGAGATTTTAACCACTATGAAACATCAAGATTGTTTTATGCAGAGGACAAGACAACAGGATTTTCAGGAATGGGACTGTGGTCAAAGCAACTTGCTTACCTAATTTGATTCTTTTCCCCTTCAAGTGATGATTCGTACATATCCCAAAAATTACAGTTGTATTATTGAAATCATTTTAAAATAATGCCAACAAGCTGCAATGAAGTGTTGAAAAATACTTCCTAGAAGTAAATGCAGCCCAAAGCAGGCTTAGAAATGTATTCACCATCTTCTCACAAGTTACAATATTCAAGTATATTATGCATGTAACATTAATATCTGATAGGATGTTGACTTAGAAATCTTTATAACTGGACTATTGGACATAGGAAACCAGGTGGATGGATAGATATAAAGCCAGATGGATAAAGAGAAAGATCCTAAGGTGAGCAATTTCGGGCATTGGTTCAGCTGCTTCATTGTATTACCACAATGATCCCAACTCCATTTTTATTTCCTTGATGGGTTGCCTCATGGTTGCAACATGGCTGATTCAGTTCCAGACATCACACCACTATTCCAAAAGAGCAAAGGGCCTTTTCCTCATGATACTTTGACTTTATACAGGAAAAAAAAATAGCTCTCCCCAAGAAAATCAAATGTCATAACCAAAACTAAGTTATATATACTTACCCTTATACCACTCAATTACCAGGGGGAAGGATATTATCATGACTTGTTTAGACCAATTGTAATTTACACCCTGGAGCTGAGTAGGTATCTATACTTCTGAGATGGAGGGATCGCTGCCCAAAACCTAAACAGGTCAGTGTTCAACTTGCAGGAAGAAAGGGGAAGGATGGCTGTTGGGCATATTGAGGATAAGAGGTCTTGTTGGATTCAAATATGCAAAACTAACTGAGCCACCAAACATTTGCTGTCATTCCCAACAACCAATAATTGTGAATGAGAACTTCTAATATAGTAGGAATAGATAGTGAGAAAGATTGCCAATTATATAATAGAATCTGACCTACAGCTAAAGCATTCTGATACTGATCTGGATATCTGCAAATATCTGAAAAACTATGTATTATTTTATCTGTCTGACTCGTATGAAATATTTTTATTACTATTTAAAGCAATGTTCTCTTGCTATATGCTATGGTTAATTTTTAAAAATTTATTTCATTGCCTAATATTGGTAATCTGTATTAATGGGTGTGGTGTTTGTTTTAGAGGTGATAAAAATGTTCTGGAATAAGATAGTGGTGATGGTTGTACAACTCCGTGAATATATTAAAAACCACTGAATCATGCACTTTAAGGGTGAATGTTTCTGGTATGTGAATTATATCTCCCACAAAAATTAGACCCTGATTTTGTGGAATATTCAAGCTGTTTTACTTAATGCAACAATCAGGTTCACTAAGCAAACCAATGAAACTATCAGTTTTCTACCTTAAAAACCTTTCTTCCAGAGCACAGCACTGTTCTGATCCTAGAACTTCCAAGAGGGTCTGTGCATTATCCCATTCTCAAGGACCTCTAAATCTAGTCTGTACCTAAAGGAAGCACAAGGGCTGTGGCAACACAGGACAGAGGAATAACTGGCTAGGAGGTGAAATTAGGTCTTGCACAGGCTTGAGGGCTGGGCAGGAACCTGCCACAAAGGAAAAGAGGCAACTATTATTTCAGGTGAGGACACAGCCAGGTGGGATGCACAGAAGTAGGAAATAGAATGTAATAGCAGAACAATGAGATGCTCTCACAGAATATGTTTTGCGTGGATGGGAAAGGCTGGAGGTGAGGCTATAGCCAGAAGAGAAGATACTTGAATGCTGTATCAAAATATTTGGCATTATTATAAAAGCAATGGGGGAACTATAAAGGTTTTAAGCACAGGGAATGGTCAATTGTTTATATTAGAAATATTATGTGATATTATGGGATGGAATATATTTGGTAATTTAAAAAGTAAAAACTATCATGCAACAACATGGATGAATCTGACAAAAACTATGTTGAGCCAAATAAGCCAGACATAAGGTAGCACATATTGTGTAATTCCATCCTTATGAAATCCTAGAACAGAAAAAGTAATTGATGGTGCTGAGAATCAGAATACTGGTTGCCTGTGGGCAATAGGATTGTCAGAAGGGGAAACCAGTTGGTTACATAAGTGTATGCATTTGTCAGAACTCGAGGAACTTTACATGTAAGGTCTGTCATGGCTGTGTTTGGACAGTATGCATGAAGCACAAAAAGAAAGAAATTTCACCCTAGCATTAATATGAAGCATGGATTGGCAGAGAGCAAGGTTGAAGAAGATGAACCTTCCTTTCAATTATTTTCTCTTCTGTTATAATTCAGTCAGGCCCTATTCAATCCTGTGGGCAGCCTGCTGCAGGCCTAAGCAGATGAGTCCAGGACGGAGATGAAGGATGAGGTTTCCAATAGTGATAGCACCCCTTCCTTTTCCTAGAATTGGGAACAATTACACAAGACCCACCATGTGGGATCTTTTGTTGTTTAGACTTTATTTAAAAACCTGGTGTCTTACTCCTGTTAGAAACACTAGGCTTAAGTTGAATCAATATAGAATGAGTCCATCAGAACACAATTGAAGACTCCTCTAGCCTACAGAGGTTTACACAAAAATGTGATAACTGTGGACACCAGGGAGGCCCAGGGCCTTAGCAAGGAAGAGTAACTTGAGCAGCTCTCAGCCCAATATCAGATAAGGCTGACAGACATGCTTCAAGTCTTAGATCCTATTATATGAGGTTGAATTCATTCAATTAAACAGCTAAGTAGCTCACTCAGCAGCTGGAACACTTCTCTGCAGAGTGCTAAAACAATGGCCCCAGGGGCAGCTGAAGCTGGCTTTCTCCTGCATGAGGCCAGCTGGAGTTGCCCAGCACAGGCCAGGCTGGGGAGGGCCAACTTTACATAATTACATTAAATCTGCCTTTGCTTTCCAGAAAGCACTTCCTGACCACATCAAGGAGGAAATGAGTTAAGAGGGAGCTTTCAGGTTTCAGGATACCACACCTATCTTTCAACCCCTCCCTTCAACTTTTTGAAAACATTTTAATGAAAAAAGAGAATCTGAATGTAGATTTCCTGGCTAGTACTAGTTTTGCTATATTGTACTGTCTTTCCTTATTATTATTAAAGTGACTTTTTTGGAGCCTAGCATTTGGGGCAGCAGGAAAAGGATTATATTTCTATAAGGTAGAACCAGGGTATATCTAATGCTATTGTACTTTCTGACCATCCTATTCTGCTTTCCAAATATGCATTAAATAGTAACATCCCTTAAAGCCCTACCAAATCTTTGCTACCATTAACCCAGACTGCCATATCTCCCTCCCTCAAGCTTCCCTGATACTTTATCTTTTTGATGACACCTCTTCATTCATTTTTCCACTCACTGAACACGCATTTATTGAGTTTCCATCTTCTATTTGAAGCAATAAAGGGCACTTTCACATATTATTCATTTAATCCTCACAATAACCCTTTCAGGTGGTTAATATCATCCCCATTTTCCTTAAGAAACATGAACTCACAGTGCTTAGGCAGCTTGCTAAAGGTCAAACAGTTGGGACTGACAATGCTTAGCTTCAAATTTAAATCCTATGCCCAATCTGCTTTCAATCAGCAAGTACTTGTCTATCACTGTCACATAATAGTATCTGTTGGGGCCTACTATGTGATAGGCACCATCCTAAGCACCAAGGATGCACATAGTTATGTCCTGGTCCTAAGAAGATAGACATATTCTTAATGATCTATTTGAATCGAATAGTT
Organism: Noctilio leporinus; assembly: GCA_004026585.1. Lineage (NCBI taxonomy): Eukaryota > Metazoa > Chordata > Mammalia > Chiroptera > Noctilionidae > Noctilio > Noctilio leporinus. The sequence continues at coordinate 16,494 of PVIW01012483.1, forward strand.
ACATCATTTATTTACTCATTCAGCAAACAGTTACTGAGCACCTGCTCTGTCTTATGTACACGAAGCTCTAGGCATGGAGAAATGGCATAGACACACTCCCTGTCCTCAGGACAGTGTTTTAATAGAGGCCCAAGCAGGCTGTCACTGGAGCACACAAGAGAGAATAATTTGTTGTGTACAGGGAGTTTGGAGAAGGCTTCATAAAGGAGATGCCAGTGAGTTGGGCCATAAAGGGTAAGGGGAGTTTCTGAAAGGTTAAAAAAAGGCAGGTGTGAGTGAGGGAATCTAGAGAGAGTCCTTGTGAGGCAGGATATGGAGGTACAAAGCTCCAGGGCAGTGTCAGGGTGATTTAAATAGTACTGTGTATCTGGAATGCAGAGTGTGAGGCAGGAAGCAGAGGAAGGTAAGATTGGAGAGGGTGCCTGGAATGCTATGTAGAACAGCCTAGACTTGGTGTCATGAAATGGAGAGAACCATGAGAGATATCTGAGCAGAGGAGCTTATTTATCTTTGTGTTCCATGGCATGTGGCACGCTGCCTTATTCTTGGTAGCAGTTTTTAGCATTTGTGACTTTCCTGGCACCAGAAAACATTCTGGCCCCCAACTTGATACCATGTTCTATTTACACAGGCAAAGTAATGTCCATGCCCTTGCATAGCATAGCAGTTTTTTGATTTTTTTTTTCCAATTTCTCTGCCAAAGCATCTCTGATCTGAGAGCAATCTTTAACTTTGATCCAAGGCCAATTTGCTTCCTTTGTGCTATTTTCACTGCTCCAGATTCTCCTAATTTCTCCTTGGTCCAGGGGTAGGTAAACTAGATTGGGAGGAATAAGAAACCTGGGCCTGATCCCTGCTTTGTGAGAACCTAGAATGCAACATTGGCCTATCTCTCATCTATAAAATGAGTAAATGGTCTGTAAATTCCCTTTCAAACTTAAGAATCTGATTTTAATTTCAGGATCAACATGCTTTTAATTCTTCTGTTCAGTGTCTATATCAAGAAAGTTCTGCTTTAACATGTGGCCAAATGATATTCTATGGTTGTAATTTGTTTTATTCTCTCTGTACTTTGCCTCCCACCTCCATCCTCTCCCTCTTCCTTGCCCATTCTAGAAAGGTTGCCAGGGATGTTTGCATCTATGCCTCAAGAGAGTTTTGTGTTGCTAGGTAGAAACAGAACTTGCCAAAGAAAACCCTTTCTGCCAAAGAGGATCTCCTTTGAAATCCTAAATGCAGTGAGGATTCCAGGCCACTTGTCCCAAACAGGGTCCAGAGAGAAGACAGCACTCTTCAGAAGAGAGAGGTAGGACTAGTGAGATTGAGAACAACTTCTTTCTTAGGATGACCATCAAATTGATCTTTTGTGGAAGGACATTTTGTGGGTAAGAGGCAACATTGCTTATTAAGAATGACCCTGGAGATACAGACATAAACCAGGATGGTCCAAGGCAAATTGTGTGGTTAGTCACCCTCCACCACCATTAAATTCAAGGAGAAATGTGGCAGCACACCCTGCTGTCCTACAGAAATCACTTTTTCTACTGAGCCAGATGAGCCTAGAACTCTTTCAACATAGTGCTCCTGACACTAATTCTTTAATGTTGGTCCTTGAATTGAAATCCTTTTATTATAGTTAACCTTGTAACAAAAACAAGACATAATGGAGAGTGCTATGCCCAGATCCCCTCTGGGGCTGATGAACCCATTCCTTAGTGGCTGAATCTACTATCTGTTGATGGTTGAGTTTGACCCCTCACCAAACATTGCCCACTGATGAAGGAAACTGCCTTGCCCAAGGTCTTATTTGCTGCTAAGCACACCAGAGACCCATAACTGGCTGGGTGATTCAGGGATACAAAGGCAACACCCACCTTGTGTCAATGTGAGTCAAGTCTGAAAGGCCATTCCAGCTTCAGTGCTCCTCATAAGATCAGTGGAGGCTGATGGCAGGTCAGGTTCTCCTTCTGCCCAATCTTGACTTCCTCACTTTCCTACACATATGTCTCCCAAGAGTCCTTAATCAGCCAACGGCACACAATTGTCCATCTCAGGCTCTGTTTCCAGGGATCCCTATCTAGGGTACCTAACTACCTCTGTGCTGTGAGTAAGAAGTAAACCCCTGGACATACAGATGGTCAATAGACACTTGAAAAGATTATCAACATCACTAATCATCAGGGAAATACAAGTTCAAACATCAAGTAGATTTCACCTTATAACTCTCAGGATGGCTGTCATCAATATATGAACAAAAAACAGGTGTTGGCAAGGATGTGGGGAAAAGGGAACTCACGCACTTTTGATGGGATCGTAAACTGGTGCAACCACTAAGGAAAACAGTATGAAGATGAAGGCTCCTCAAAATTAAAAATGGCACTACCATATGACCTAGGGATTATATTTCTTGGTATTTATCTGAAGAAATCCAAAATACTCATTTGAAAATATATATGTACTTCTATGTTTATTACAATGTTAATTGCAATAACTAAGATATGGAAATAAACTATGTGTCCATCAATAGATGAATGGATAAAGAAGATGTGCTACAAATATACAATGGAATATTAGTAGGTTATAAAAAATAAGATCTTGCCATTTGTAACATGAATGCACCTAGAGGACATTATGCTAAGTAAAATAAGTCAAGCAGAGAAAGACAAATACCTTACAATTTTACTTATATTGGGCTCTAATAAACAAAATGAATGAACAACAATAACAACAAACAAACAAAAACAGAAACAAACTCATAGATAAAGAGAGTAAATTGATGGTTGCCAGGTAAAAAGGCGTTTGTGGGGATGTGTGAAAAAGATGACAGGTAAAGAAGTATAAATTGCAACCCTGACCTGTGAAGCTCAGTTGGTTGGGCATCACTCTGCAAACCAAAAGGTCATCAGTTCAAATCACAGTCAGGACACATGCCTAGGTTGTGGGCCTAGTCCCCAGTCAGGGTGTGTGTAAAAGGCAACTAATCAATGTTTCTCTCAACATCTGTTTCTCTCCCTCTCTTTTCCCCTCCTTTCCCTGCTCTCTGAGAACAAATTAATAAAGTATCAAGAAAGAAGTATAAATTGCCATTTCTAAAAACAGGCATTCCTGTCAAGATGGAGGTATAGGTAGACATGTTTCACCTTCTTCAACAACCATAGAAAGAATTACAACTAAATCTCAGAACAAGTAACACCCAGTACTGTCAGAAAATTAAATTGTATGGAAGTCCACAGGATTTCCAAGGACAACCAAGGATTTAAAGAAGCCACAATCATCCAGATGGGTAGGAGGGGAGGAGATGTGGAGATAGGATGGAAAGGCAAGGAGACATGGTGTGGTGCAGAGAGGTGGTGGTGGTGGTAGTGGCAGATGGGATGGGATCTCCCACAATTAAATGTGGCAGATAAAAATCATGAAGGATACCTTGGGAGCAAGGTATCTTAGCCCCAGGCAAGACCTCACAACTCAGGATTTCAGCACCAACAAGATAGATCCCCATAACTTTTGGCTATAAAAACCCGTGGGATTGGGGTAGCATAATAAACTGAGATTTTAAGAAAACTTTGCTAAAGGGCCTCCATGGTCTTAAAATGTACACAAACCCACCCACTCTGGGATTCAACACCAGGGCAGCAGCTGGAAGGGTGCTAGTTGCATACAGGGAGTGGGTGCAATGACTGGAAACAGCAGGAGTGCTGGGCAAACCTCCCGAAGCCAGGCAGTAGCACAGTGCCCTCTCTGAGCCATCCCCCAACACAGAACCACACAGTGGTGAAGCAGGTTGCCCCACCCTAGCAATTACTTGAGGCTCCACCCCACACTATTTACAGGTACCTTTAACAGGGAGTCAAAGCAGCTCTACCTAATACACAGAAATAAACACAGGGAGGCTGCCAAATTAAAAGGGCAAAGAAATATAGCCTAAATGAAAGAACGGAATAAATCCCAGAAAAAGAACTAACAGACATAGTCAACCTATAAGATGCAGAGTTCAAAACACTGGTAATCAGATGCTCAAAGAACACTTAAGTATGGCAACAGCATAAAGGAAGAAATGAAGATTACACTAAGTGAAATTAAATGTATATATATTAAATATATAACCCACAGTAGGCATTGTCAACACTTGAATATGGGACATATGCACATGGAAAGGAAATAATCTTGTGCTTTCTAAGCACTACATTGTAAGTGAAAATGCCATGTCTTAAATCAAACTGCATTTGAAATTGGCACTGAGATAATTAAAAAATAGAAAATACCACAATACAAACCACAAACTTTTACTGAAGTCAGATACAGTTTTGTTTTAAGGATATAGGACAAAACCATCAAGGTTTTCCTTGGGGCCTCAATGGTGTTAACTATGAGGATGGATATTTGAGGGTACACACCATACTGAGCACCAACTACCAGTGACAGTGCTGTTGACATTTTCTTTACTAAATGTAGTTTGTTTGGATTTATGATATGTGGGGCCTCTTAAGTGGGGCAACCAAGTAAGGACCCACCTTTCCCAGATGTTGTAGGTATTATTACTAAACCCATTTAATGGGCAAGAAAACCGGGACCAATTTTATCAGTCAGCATAAAATGTAGGAAATAGAAACATCTCTAGAGAGTCCCAGCAGAACAGGATTTACTATACAAATTATAAGTTCACAACATGATAGGGAAGCCTACAGTATGTAGATAGAAAGCTACGTTCTGCATTACAATGGAAAAGGGGTTCTTACATATAGATAAAGTTGGACTTTATTTTGAGGAGACCAGGTATAGGTATATACATTTGATGTACAGGAGATAAAAAAGTTTCCATCCAATAGCTTATTTTGGTCAATACAATGAGGCAGCTGAAAAGACTAGTAGGTAAGGCATTTGAGAAGAAAGAAAGGGTATAAAAGTGGATGTGAAGCTTGTTCAAGGAAAACAGTGTGATTGCCAGACAGTGTTCAGATTCAGTTGGTGATGTTAATCATTAATTTATAGACATTTAATCTGTCTAATTATGTGCTCTTTATTTTCATGACCTTAACCAAGTTACATATCTGCTTTTCAGTTTCATATTTCAGGGTAGAGATGATAAGATGATACTAAGTATTGCTTTGTGAAATTTAGCATTTGTTTCCACCCTCATCCCAGCCCAAGTTCAAAGTCTATCAGAGAATGATCTCAGTCTCATCAAGTTCAAGTTCTACTTGAAGCACCTTTGGGCATCCTTCCTCTAACCCACACCACCTTCAGCTCCCAGCTCTCAGCTTCTGAAAGGAAAATCTCTAACCAGAGCTATGACAGACCACTAGAGCTGCACCTCACAGCAGAGGCAAAGGTAAGTCTGGAGACCCAGGTGATGATGGGAGTCAGTCCCAAAGTTGAAGGAGAAGACAGTTTGAATAAAGGACCAAGTGAGTGTTCTGCTCAAGTGCACAGGTTCTACTGCACAGAGAAAGTGTGGATGGAGAGAGCTCTGCTTCTTGACAGGGAAGGAGGAGAAAGAGGACAGAGGAGGGAAGGGGTAAAACTAGAGAGGTTAATGTGAAATAGTTATTGTAATTAAAAGCTTGGGAGTCTGTGTGCTAGGGTTCTGAGGTGGGTAGTCTCTTCCAAGGTGTTGGTATTCTACTATAGTCTGTGGTGCCTAGATCGGTGGTCTTCCAAATAGTGTACATACACTAGAGGGTGTGGAGAGACTCTCCAAGAGACTCAGGCAATGTTAACAAGATGCATGTTTCTACCCTCCATCTCACATGCACTCTTTCTTAAATTGGTTGGAGAGGCTTATTTCCCATTCCATCTTTCACATTATCTCTCTTTTTTTTATTTTAAAAAATAAATTCCTTGTTTTCTTTTCCTTTCCTTTCCTTCCCTTCCTGCAGAACCCAGTCGAAAATGCTGAGGTAAGGCAGAGCAAAGTCAACACCGGTGCTGGCAGGACAGGGTGTAGACAGGTAACTGAGGTGGCCCACAGCAAGAGTCAGAGTCCAGGAAGTTAAGTGATACCAACCCATGGAGGCAGCCTGAGGTGGGAAAGTGAAAGATCATGGAGGGAGGGAGCTCTGAGTGAGTGTCAGAGCTAGAGCACAGTGAGGAATGGGGTAGGGAGTGCCAGAGCCCAACAAGGTAAGGAGGCTTCCATGTAAAGGGTACCCAGCACTATGTTGGAGAGGACTGAGGAGGGCGTTCATGGAGGAAAAGGGGTTAGAACTGACGTGATAAGTTGGAATTATACATGGGGGCTAATTTTTAAATAACTGTAGTAAGGATCAAGTGCCAGGATTCTCACTTTCAAAGAAGGAAGTTATACACACTGAAACAGGAGAGACTAAAGGGAAATCACTACCTGGTGATTTCAATGTAGCCTGAAGAAGTAGCACTGGTGGACCCATTGAATTCCCTGAAGGAATTTACCAAGAACAGGCAGCTCCAGCAGAGTATGATTAACAGTAGCCAATAGTCTAAACCTCTATTCTTAGCAAGAAGTATTCAAAGTGATGAAAAGCAAGGACCTACAACCCAGATTACTCTATCCAGGAAACCTTCCATTTAGAATGGAAGGACAGATAAAGTGCTTCCCAGACAAGGTAAAGCTAAAGGAGTTCATCATCACCAAGCCATTATTATATTATTCAGTTAATGGGATTTACTTCAGAAAAATAAAAAGATCAAAACTATGAATATGAAAATGACAAAAGCCCTGTCTGGTAGCACAGTGAATAAGGCCCTGGCCTGCGAACCCAAAGGTCACTGGTTCAATTCCCCAGCCAGGGCATATAATCAGGTTGCAAGCCAGGTCTCCAGCCAGATCCATAGCTGGAGGCAGGTGAAAGGCAACTATACATTGAGGTCTCTCTCCCTTCCCCTCTCTCTAAAAGTAATAAATAAAATCTTTTGAATAAATTAATTAATTAAATAAAATGACAAAAAATTGACAACTATCAGCAACTGCACCTAAAAAAAACCAAAAACCAACTAAACAAACAACCAGGATAGGAACAGAATCTTAAGTAAGGGAATCTTAAGTAAGGGGATCATTTCCTCTAAGGGGGAAGGGGGAGAAAGGGAAAAATGGTGGAGGGATCAAGAAACATAATTGGTAGAAACAAAATAATGGGATGTTAAGAAAAGTATAGGAAAAGGTGAGTCCAAAGAACTTGCATGAATGATCCATGGACAGGGACTAAGGAGGAGGTATTGCTGAAGAGAAGGGGGCAGAGGGGAACTAAGGGGAAAAACTGAGACAACTGTAACAGCATATTCAATAAAATATATTTAAAATAAAAAGAAAGTAACCCCCCTAACTAGAGATTGTGTGCTGCTACTTGAGAGTTGCCTGAGATATCCCCAATTAACTATATCATCCTTCAGCTTCTCCTGGGACTTTACTGGTGAAATTTGTCCTGGAAATTTAAATTTTGCAGTGTATTTCTAGAAAGAGATTTTGGTCAAGCCTTAGCTATCACCAACTTATGCAATTAAAATATCTCATCAGGCCTTGGCTGGTGGCTCAGTGGACTGGGCACGGCCTGTGAACCCAAGTGTCTCTGGTTGGATTCCCAGACAGGGCACATACCCAGGCTGCAAGCCAGGTTTCCAGCCTGGTCCCAAGCTGGAGGCAGGTGAAAGGCAACCATAGAGTAATGTTTCTCTCCCTTTCTTCCTTCCCCCTACCCCTCTCTCTAAAAATAATGAATAAAATCTTTTTAAAAAATCTCATCAATGATAACTACCAAGAAATTGAAGAGATTAATTATCTGTAGTTATTTCAAGTACACAATCAGAAATCTAAAGGCCACCTTTATTGAAGCAATTTCAAACATTTAAGGTTTTTAGGTGTATTTCTTCTAAATTTATTGAGTTGGCAGAAAAGGTCATTTGCATTGTTTCTGTAAGATGGCTCTAGTAGTGCTTACCTGTCTTTAACTTCATTTGAAACAATTTTGTTAGATTGTATTGTAACAGCTGTCATACCAGCATACATTTTATAAAGAAAACATAAAAACTGGTGACTTTTTTGTGTAGCAATTTTAATTTGAAGACGGAAGAAAATATATGACATTTTCAATCTATTATGCTTTATTGTTTCAAGAACAGTAAAAAGACTACTGAAATGTAAAAATGGATTTTTGCTGTGAGTGAAGAAGTTTCTGTGACTGGTCAAATGTGTCAAAAGCAGTTTGTAAAGTTTTATGCTGGAGATTTCTCAGTGGACAATGCTACAAGGTCAGATACACTAGTTGAAGTTGTTAGTGATCAAACTCAGATATTAATTGAGTACAATCAACATTATACCACATGGGAGATAGCCAACATACTCAAACTATCCAAATTAATGAAATTATTACTGAAAATGAAAAATGTATCTTTTATGTTATGGGGGAAAATTTGTATGCAATTTTTGGCCAATCCAATATATGTAACATTTTTCTTAATATTTGCTATTTCATTATTCTTATAATTATGTAATATAAAGAACAGTGTCATTTTTTTCATGAAGCCCCATCTAGCCTAATCAACCCCCTTCTAATTTACTACAGTTTACCCAACAAATAACATTGTTTTCTCTGTGTGCCATTATATTACAAAGGTTGAGAAGTGCTGCGTAATTTATGGACAAGTAACAATATGGTCATCCCTGTAGTTGCTTCCATGATCCTTAAGACCCTGCATAATTATATATCACTTGCCTCTACCTACTTCAAACATATATGGCCCCCAAAGAGACCAGGCCTTTAGAAAGCCATCCCCTGCATGCCTTGGGACACCTGCTTTTTCTGTTGACCTAAGGCAGAGGGGCACCTAAGCTCCTGGTTCCTATAGAAGCAGGGTCCTGTCACTGGATCATCAGACATTATGTACAAAAGACATACTTTTGGGAGTGAGTCATCAATATGTAGCAGGTAGCTGGGCTCATGAGTTCTCTGTGTAGTCCTGAAAATCAAGGGTCTCAAAACATACAGAAAAAGGAGCAAGACTCTTACTCTGCCCCTCACCTTAGTCCCATAGATAAGATGTGCCCCCTACCTGCCCAAGAGGGAGATTCCTGCATTCTTTTATTTCTCTGCCCTTGATTTAAGTCTCAGATTTCTCTTTTTATCTATCTCTTCCTTACAGTAGTTTCCTTCTAGTCCAATGTGCCATCACACAAAGCCTTGGGATCAACCTGCCTTAGTCACCTGAGAAGACAGCAAGTCTCGGTAATGCATCACAGCAGCCTCATCTCACTCTACTTCTGCCTCCAGGTGCTTGTATTGGTTACAGGTAGGAATCCTTATGGTAGCCTCTAATTTTCTGATGTGTAAGGGGAAGGAAAAAGAAAAAAAGAAGGAAGCTGGAAGAAAATGTTTGACAAGGTACAAATGCTATGAGATTTTTGGAACAATGAAGTTAACTTTATTCTACCTACTAAGTAACAAGTAGTGACTGCACTAGGCATTTTTACTCATATCTCCTGCTGGGGTGTGTGTGTGTATGTACCTGCTACAAATGTGTATGTGGTAGGACAAAGTGAAAGAGTCCAGATAGTAATAAAGAAGTGTAAGTTCTTAGAGTGTCAAGATAATAGAATAAGATCAGCAAAAATGAGCTGTATGCCCTCATTTGCTCATCCTAAATTCATGACAAACAGTATTTATGATTCTCAAACGTCTTTACCACTGAGCTGCTTCAGACTCTTTCTCAACACAGTTACCCAGTTATCCACTCCAGAGGCATCTGTGTTCCCATGTGGTTCCTCCCTCCTAAGGACAGGGACAGAACCTGGCCTGAGAAGTTAGCAGGTCTATTCCCCCATCTTCTGCAATCATACTCCTCAGCAACCTCTCCAGGATGAGTTAAGGGAGGAGCCTAGGTTCCAATATTTTAAAGAGACTCTGATTCTTGCCAATTCTGCACCTGTATCCCTAAAGTGAGTATCTCCTTAAATTTGTCCCTGAGGTCCTTTGCTTGTATCTCTTTAGTAGGGCCTACACCTCCTATACCAACTTCTCCACCTTTCCCTTAGCTCTGTGTCTATGTTCAGGTCAGAAAAGAGATACATCACCACCCACCTCCCAAGATTCAGAGACTATTTTCAGACCTTGTTCCCAGAACTTGGTTAGGATGGAAATTGCATGTTGAATGTAATCAACACCCATTCATCTGCTCATATATTTCCCCCAGCCCGCCCTGACTCTCTGTTCTCTTTCTAGGAGCATTCCAAGTCCTGGGACCCCAAGAATCCTTAGTGGCTGTGCTGGGTGGTGAAGCTGATCTGTCTTGCTCACTCTGGCCTCCTCAAAATGTTAAAGATATGCAAATAAAATGGTTCAGATCCCTCCCCTCTCAGGTGTTGCACCTGTATGAGGATGGGAGGGACAAGCCTGAGGAAGCCATGGAAGAATATCTGGGGAGGACAGAGCTTCTAAGAAATGTCATGAGTAAAGGGATTGCTGTCCTGAGAATCCGCAATGTCCAATTCTCTGACCGTGGGCAGTATCACTGTTCATTCCAAGATGGCTCCTTCTACAGTGATGCAGTGATTGAGCTGAAGGTGGCAGGTAATCCAGAATTGTCCCCTTGTTACTTCACAGGGGTGTTTATTCTGGGATGGGCTCCTTCCTCTCATGCAATTTTCCTGGGAACATAAAGAAGTCCTAGGAGAAAGGAAAGTGGCCAGTACTTCTACTCACCCCATAGCTTCAAATATCAGTGCTAGAAGTTGGATAAAAGATAATAAAGAGACTGAAAGTGGGAGTCAAGAAATAGGCAGGGCCATTTGTTTTGAATTTTGTTGGGTTCTTCTGTAGCCTAAAAGTCTAGGTTCCCATCCTTTGTTGACAAAACATCTTCAGAGACTGTTTTCTGTTCTGTACATTGAGGTCAGTCAGTAGGAAAAGTTCTTCAGAAGCAAGAGACCAATACGATATGTGTGCAGGAAAATGAGATTAGGGCATGACTTCTCTCTTCCTCTTCCCAGTTCTTGGCTCAAATCCTCGGTTGCATGTGGAAGTCACTAAGTCCGGACAAACCCAATTACAGTGCAAGTCAGAGGGCTGGTTCCCTCAGCCAAAGGCCCAGTGGGTAGACTCTGAGGGAGGCGAAATTCCAGCTGAGTCTGAGACCTATACCCAGGACAAAGATGGCTTGTTCCATGTCACAACATCTCTGTTACTCAGAGAACCTTCTCAGAAGAATCTGACATGTTCTGTCTGGAATCCACTTCTGAATCAGAAAATGGAAGAACAACTGTCCATAGCAGGTCAGTTTTCTCTCTCCCCTCAGTGGGTCCCACGCTGGCTTTGATGCTCATACTCCACAGTGGTGGCAGCTCTAACCATACAGAACTCTCTTCATCACAACCTTACCAGTCGTACTACCAGGACCCAACTTCCTTCCTGTTTATATTTTTAACCTTCTTCCATCCTTTCCTGATCCAATTTTCCAGTCTTTACCTACTTAACCTCTCCATGAAATTGCACCTTCTTGTCCATTCTTGGTCCATTCAGGCTGATAAAACACAACACTACAGACTAGTTGACTTATGAACAACAGAAATTCCTTTCTCACAGTTCTGGAGGCTGGAAGTTCAAGACCAGGGTGCCAGCACAGTCAGCTTCTGGTAAAAGCCTCATTCTAAGTTGCAGACAACCAATCACTCCTTGTGCTCTCAGGTGCACAGTAGAAGGGACTAGGGAGTTCCAGAGGGATGGGGGGTGTCACTTGTAGAAGGACACTAATCTTGTTCATGACCTTAGACCTCACATTGGGTGTTGGAATTTCAACATGTACATTTTGAGGGACACAAACATTCAAACCATAGAACTCCACCAAAAACCACTTTCAGACTTTCTTCTTACTAGCTCTCTAATGGGCCAAATCTCTCCTGCTTCCCATTTTACAAATTTCTCTTCAATCCAAACCAGTGTAGCTAAGCACCAAACTCAAGTTCTCAGTCTCTTAGCCCAGAACTATTTCCAGAGAGAGGGAGATTGACTGAGATCAAGTTTAAGGGCAAGACAGAGGGCAAATAATGCAGGTCTTCACTTTCACTTCACTTTTCTCCACTTGCTCTCATGACCATTTCTCAACTTGTCATTATCTAGAATCACCCACATCTGACTTAAATTCAAACTTTTAGATTTTCAACAGGAATATAGCTGCATAGGTCAGCCTGTTCCCCTGGACACTCATTTTCCTGCCCCTCTGGCTGAATTAGTTCCAGTATTATTCTTTTGTACAGTAACCTGATGTTTTCAGAACATCGGTACTAAAACAAATGCAATTGTACACATATTTATTTATTTATTATCAATGTCATTCAGTATGCAGTAAGTTTCTTAAAGGGGGGCCTGATTTTTTAAAAAATCATTCTAAATGCATTGCCTAATACAGTACAGGGAACAAAGAAAGCATTGAATAAGTGTTTGTTGTTAAGAAGTTCAATAAAGAGAGAAAGATAGGCATTTTGAATGGCTTGTCCACATGGACACTGAAGTCACTAAGGTTAATGACAGACCTTGGTCTGGAGGGTGGCATGGTGACAGGGCCTGGTGCATCAATGAATGAGGAGAACGACCATGAGACCAGGAAGGTGTAAGATAAAGAGTTGTGCTATGAATAGAGAACACTTTTGCATCAAGTAAAAATGGATACTCATTCACATCATCTAATTTGAATCAATCTCCCACTGTTCCCAATACCACCAACCCAAACTTTTCCTCTGGGCTCTCTAAAAGCTTATTCCATTGAGGGTAACTCCCAAGACATCTTCTCTCTTCCCTCAAATTCCATCTACCTACTTACCTTAATTAAAACCAAAATTCCCTCTAAGAATCCTACTTTCCTGGCATTGTACTCAATTCTCAAAGACAATTCCACACATTTCTCCTTTTCCAATCATGTAAATCCTTCATGTTTTTAAAGGTTTTGTCACAAGCCAGTCACTTATAACTGAGTTATAGTCTACCCCTGCACCCCAATACCTGCCATCACCTTAGATTACTTCCAGACCAAGGAAACAGTTCATGTAACACACTAGCATCTCAGTTCTATGAATGTCACATTTTCATCATTATACATTCATCCATACATTTATCCAACAAATATTTATTGAGCAACTTTTGAAGGCCAGCACAATACTTAACACTGAGATGCCATCATGGCTAAAATATAGTCTATACTCATTCAACTTACACTCTAGCAAGTGGACAGGGCTGTTTTCACAAAAGAGAAAACCTATGAGGGGTAGACAGACCATGTTTGCTTGTTCACCAGAGTATCACTAACACCTGTTACTGTATGGGGCACCTAAGAGGAATTTAATACATATTCTATGAATGAATTAAACTTAGTTATAATTCAACATATGGAGGAAGCACAGGACACAATGAAAACACAAAGGAGAGATGGATTATGGAAAGGAAAAGATAAGCAACGTAAATGTAGTTTTCAAAATGTTAAAAGTATGACTCATAAAAACACAGAAATCAGGGGCCATAATTATAATTAATTCATAAGGGAGAGAAAGAGTTGATAACAAAGCTGTTACAATAACAGTGAAAAAACTCAATGCTTAAGTAAGAGTGGTAGGTTGTTGTTCTATAGGTCAATAAAACCATAATAAAGTTTTATTTCCCAAGTTACATGACCCTTTGAAAAATTTATTAGATAAAGTTTTAGCATGACACTAAAAACACATGGGAAAAAAAAAAAGACATGGAACTTGGTTTTTCCTTATTTGAGACAATATTGCACCTGATGATGAAGAGAGAGTAGACTCAGCCAGTGAAAATGGCAGAGGGAAAGGCAGCAAGTGTCCCAGGAAGAGGGCAAGTGCAGGGCCCACTTCACTTCCATCACCCACTGCTGCTGTCAGACCTTGGGCTTGATTCAACAGTGAAACCGTTTCCATTCTAAAACATTAAATGCAAATATCTCACATTTTTAGCACAACTTTATACTTTCTCTCTTTTTATACAGCCTTGTCACCTTCACAGAGACCTCCGATCCCCTTATATTTTCATGTTATCCCAGGCTACCAGCTCCATGGATCACTCCCTGACCTACTTTTTTGTCCACGCTCTCAATGTTTTTTTTTTTTTAATTTTATTGTTGTTGTATTACATCCATCCCCTTTTTGCTCCCCTCTGTCCCCCACCCAACCCACCCGTTCCCCACAAAGTCAATCCCACCTGTTGTCCATGTCCATGTTTCCTTTATACTAGGTTCTTGTCTAATCTGCTCCTCTTTCCTGCCTCTGCCTTCCCCCTCCCCCCAACCCCTTTCCCCCTGAACACTGAAGGCCTATTCATTATATTCATATATTTGGTTCTAGTTTGCTTGTTCTTAGTTTTGCTCATTATTGTCCCATAATGGGTGAGATCATATGATATTTGTCCTTCGCTGACTGGCTTATTTCACTAAGCATAATACTCTCCTGTTCCATCCATGTTGTTGCAAAGGGTACAATTTCCTTCTTTCTTTCTGCTATATAGAATTCCATTGTGTAAATGTACCAAAGTTTTTTGATCCAATCATCCACTGAGGGGCACTTAGACTGTTTCCAGCACTTGGCTATTGTAAATAGTGCCGCTATGAACATAGGTGTGCATAGGTTCTTATGAATTGGTGTTTCAGGATTCTTTGGGTATAGTCCAAGTACTGGAATTGCTGGATCAAAAGGCAGTTCCATTTTTAGTTTTTGAAGGAAACCCCATACTGTTTTCCACAGTCGCTGCACCAGCCTGCATTCCCACCAACAGTGTATGAGGGTTCCCTTTGCCCCGCATCCTCGCCAACACTTGTTGTTTGTTGATTTGCTGGTGATTGCCATTCTGACAGGTGTGAGGTGGTATCTTAATGCAGTTTTAATTTGCATCTCTCTGATGACTAGCGATGTTGAGCATTGTTTCATATGCCTCTGGGCCCTTTGTATATCTTTCTCAATGAGTTGTCTGTTCAGGTCCTTTGCCCATTTTTTAATTGGGCTGTCTGTCTCCCTGGTGTTGAGTCGCATTAGTTCTTTATATATTTTGGAGATCAGGCCCTTGTCTGAGGTATCATTGGCAATTATGTTTTCCCATACAGTTGGTTCCCTTTTAATTTTACTGATATTTTCTTTAGCTGAACAGAAACTTTTCAATTTGATATAGTCCCATTTGTTGATTCGTTCTTTGATTTCCTTTGCCCTTGGTGAAGAATCAGTAAACATATTTTTGCATAGGATATCCGAAAGTTTACTGCCTATATTTTTCTCCAGGACCTTTATGGTGGCACTGCTTATGTTTAAATCCTTTATCCATCTTGAGTTTATTTTGGTGTATGGTGTAAGTTGGTGGTCTAGTTTTATCTTTTTGCATGTTGCTGTCCAGTTCTCCCAACACCATTTGTTGAAGAGA
>PVIW01012484.1:0-31868 GCA_004026585.1 Noctilio leporinus
AAAGTTTCTGTTCAGCTCAAGAAAATATCAGCAAAATTCAAAGGGAACCAACTGTATGGGAAAACATAATTGCCAATGATACCTCAGACAAGGGTCTGATCTCCAAAATATACAAAGAACTAATGTGACTCAACACCAGGGAGACAGACAGCCCAATTACAAAATGGGCAAAGGACCTGAACAGACAACTCACTGAGGAGGATATACAAAGGGCCCAGAGGCATATGAAAGAATGCTCAACATCACTAGTCATCTGAGAGATGCAAATTAAAACTTCATTAAGATACCACCTCACACCTGTGAGAATGGCAATCATTAGCAAATCAACAAACAACAAGTGAGGATGCGGGGCAAAGGGAACCCTCATACACTGTTGGTGGGAATGCAGGCTGGTGCAGCCACTGTGGAAAACAGTATGGGGTTTCCTTAAAAAACTAAAAATGGAACTGCCTTTTGATCCAGCAATTCCACTACTTGGACTATACCCAAAGAATCCTGAGACACCAATTCATAAAACCTGTTCACACCTATGTTCATAGCGGCACTATTTACAATAGCCAAGTGCTGGAAACAGCCTAAGTGCCCATCGGTGGATGATTGGATCAAAAAACTTTGGTACATTTACACAATGGAATTCTATATAGCAGAAAGAAAGAAGGAACTTGTACCCTTTGCAACAACATGGATGGAACTGGAGATTATTATGCTTAGTGAAATAAGCCAGTCAGTGAAGGACAAATATCATATGATCTCACCCATTACGAGACACAATGAGCAAAACTAACAACAAGCATAACAGAAACAAGTATATGAATACAAGGAATAGGCCTTCAGTGGTCAGGTGGAAAGGGGTTGGGGGTTGGGGGATGGGGGGAGGCAGAGGCAAGAAGGGGGAGCAACTTAGACAAGAACCTAGTATAAAGGAACCATGGACATGGACAACAGGTGGGACTGACTTTGCGGGGAATGGGTGGGTGGGGAGGGGGATAGAGGGGAGCAAAAAGGGGATGGATGTAATACAACAACAATAAAATTTAAAAAAAAAAGAAAACAAACTAAAAAAAAAGAGGCCAGTATTATTCTAATCCAAAAATCAGGTGAAGAAACAACAAAGAAAGAAAACTATAGGCCAATATCTCTGATGAACATAAATGCAAAAACTCTCAACAAAATATTGGCAAACCATATCCAGCAATATATTTAAAAAATCATACATGACCAAATGGGATTCATTCCAGCAATGCGAGGGTTTTTCAATATTCACATTTCAATAAATGTAATACATTACATAAATAAACTGAAAGACAAGAACCATATCATCATATCAATAGATGCTGAAAAGCATTTGATAACGTATAGCATCCTTTTATGATAAAATCCCTCAGCAAGATGGAACTAGAGGGAGCATGCCTCAGCATAATAAAGGCCACATACAAGAAACCTGTAGCTAACACCATACTCAACAGGGAAAAGCTGACAGCCTTTCCCTTAATTTCAAGAACAAGGCAAGGGTGTCCACTCTCTCCACTTCTATTCAACATAGTCTTTTAAGTTCTGGCTACAGCAATCAGACAAGGAAATGGAATCAAAAGGCATCCAAATTAGAAAGGAGGAAGTAAAACTGTCATTATTTGCTGATGACATGATAGCGTACATAGAAAACCCTATAAACTCTATTAAAAAACCACCCCACCTAATTACTGAATTTGGCAAAACAGCTGGATACAAAGTCAATATCCAGAAATTGAAAGCATTTTTATACACCAACAACGAAACTTAAGGGATAGAAGCTAGAAAACAAATCCCATTTACCATAGCAACAAGCAAAATAAAGTACTTAAGAATAAGCTTAACCAAGGAAGTAAAGAAGTTATACTCAGAAAACTACAGAACACTGGAGAAAGAAATTTGAAAGATACAAATAAATGGAAGCATGTATCATGTTCATGGATAGAAAGAATTAACATCATCATTAAAATGTCCATACTACCCAAATCCATCTATAGAGTCAATGCAATCCCTTTTAAAATACCAATGTCATACTTCACAGAATTAGAACAAACACTTAAGAAATTCATATGGAGTCAAAAACAACCCTGAATAGCTACAGCAATCCTGAGAAAGAAGAACAAAGTAGGTGGAATCACAATACCAGATATCAAATTACATCACAAAGCCATAGTAATCAAAACAGCCTGGTACTGGCACAAAAACAGACTAACAGATCAATGGAACATAATAGAGAGCTCAGAAATAAACCCAGGACTCTATGGAAACCCAGGACTCTACAGACAACGAATATCAACAAAGGGGGAGTAATATAAAATGGAGTGCAAATAGCCTCTTCAACAAGTGGAGTTGGGAGAACTGGAAAGACACATGCAAAAAAATGAAACTAGACCATCAACTTACACCATACACTAGAATAAACTCAAGAAGGATAAAAGACTTAAAGTTTTTAAAAAACTTTTAAAAAACATAAGTAGTGCCACCATAAAAGCCCTAGAGAAGGACATAAGAAAAAAATTGCAGATATCCCATGCAGCAAAATTTTCACCAAAATATCTCCCAAGGCAAGAGAAATAAAGAAACAAATAAACAAATGGGACTACATCAAACTGAAAAATTTCTGCTCAGCTAAAGAAAACATCCACAAAAAAAATGGGAACCAACCATATGGGAAAACATATTTACCAATGACACCTCAGATAAGGGTTTGATCTCCAAAATTTATAAAGAACTAATATGATTCAACACCAGGGAGATAAAAACCCAATTAAAAAATGGGGAAAGGACCTGAACAAAACTTCTCCAAGGAAGACCTACAAAGAGCCCATAAATAAATGAAAGAATGCTCAACATCACTAGCCATCAGAGAGATGCAAATTGAAACTACAAGGTACCACCTCACACTTGTCAGAATGGTCATCATCAACAAATCAACAAACAAGTGCTAGCAAGGATGTGCAGCAAAGGGAATACCAGTGCATTGCTGGTGGGAATGCAGACTGGTACAACCACTATGGAAGACAGTATGGGATTTCCTCAAAAGACTAAGAATAGAACTGCTTTATTTAAAAAAAATTTTAAATATTTTAAAATTTATTTATAGAGAGAGGGGGAGGGAGGGAGACAGAAAGGGAGAGAGACATCCATGTATGGTTGCCTTTCACCTGCCTCAGAACTGCTTTATGACCCAGTGATTCCACTGCTAGGATTATACCCAAAGAACCCTGAAACACCAATTCAGAAGAATCTGTGTACCCTATGTTCATAGCAGCACTATTTACAATAGCTAAGTGCTAGAAACAACCTAAGTGCCCTTCAGTGGATGAATGAATCAAAAAGCTTTGGTACATATACCCAATGGAGTTCTATGCAGTAGAAGGAAAGAAAGAACTCCTACCATTTGTGATAGCATGGATGGAACTGGAGAGTATCATGCTTATTGAAATAAGCCAGGTAGTAAAAATTAAATATCACATGTTCTCACTTAACACAGGAGACTAATGAACAAACAAGCAAACAAAGCAGAGCCAGAGACATGAATATAAGGGACACACTTTCAGTGTGCAGAGTGGAAGGGGAGGGAGAAGGGGGAGCAGGAGGCAAAGAAGGAGAATAGCTTAGTCAAGGAACTAGCATGGATGACACATGGGCACGGACAACATGTGGGATTGACTGTGCACAGGAGGATAAAGAGGGTGGGCAAGGGGAAAATAGAGGTGGGGGGGAATGAGCTGAATATTATATAATAACAACAAAAAATAAATTGAATAAAAAGTAGTGGTACATTTACACGATGGAATACTACATGACCATAAAAAAGAAGGAAATCTTACCCTTTGTGACAGGATGGATGGATCTGGAGAGCATTATGCTAAGGAAAGTAAGCCAATCATAGAAAGACAAGTACCACATGATTTCACTTATATGTGGAATCTAGTACATGAAATGAACTAACAAGCAAAATAGAGACAGACTCATAGAGAGCAGGTTGAAAACTGTGGGGAAGTTGGGGGCTATGTAGAGGTGGCGGGATTGAGCAAAAAAAGAATAAAAAAGGAAGAACTCAGGAACATGAACAATAGTGTGGTGATTGCTGAAGGAAGAGGGCTGAGAGAGATGGAGAAGGGTATAGAGAGGATAGACGGTGATGGGATACTTGACTTAGAGCAATGAACACACAATACAGTGTACAGATGATGTGTTTTGGAACTGTATACCTGAAATGTATATAATTTTGTTAACTAGTATCACCCCCAATAAATTCAATAAAAAGGAAAAACTAAATATATAAAATACATTGAGTTGCAAATAAAATCAAACATATTAAAGTGTAAATATTAAAATATTAAAATCAATTAATATAGAAATACATGTGTTTTTCTTAGTGCATTAAACAATAACATATTAGCAGTGAATCTAATGACTATGGTGATTTCAAACTAGTGATGAGCCTAAATGATATGTTCAGATATTGGTAACAGTGGTGATGTGATAAGGGAATATTTGTGACTTTGTTAGGTTATAGAGTCACAGATACCTTTGGAACTGTGGTTAGTTGCTTGCATGCATAATTGAAGAAAAGGCTAAATTTTAGTTAGCTCTTAGTGAAAAAAAAATTCCATTCAACTTCATATTTACTCAGAAACATATCTACATATTAGTGGGGGTATCCATGAACTTCAGCTCCAGAAGAGAATGACCCTTTAAACACAGGTCATCAACATCCACTTGAGGCCTAAGGAATCACATCTCAGAGGTAGTCCATGATATGCCTTATCCTCGGATTAAGCAAATACTATGTCTCTTGGTGGTTTCTAACTCACTCACATCAGAATGACCCTGGAGGGGGCAAGGCAGGGCAATGTATAGTTAAAAACAGAGGAGGTCTTGCCGCAGTTCTACTGAACAGAGGCAGGCCTAGTTCATTTCCTTTTTTCCCCCAAACACATTATGAATAACTCTAAGGCATATTCAGTCTAAGATCTTTGATTAAGGACAATTGCATCTTTTTTATTATTTTTCCTGCCTGGAGGAGAGCTCTTCTCTCGGCAGTATGGAAGATGGGCAAATGACCTGGACATTTCCCAGTGTAATTATTATCTCACTCCACATCAAATAAACCAGAACCCATGCTCCAAGAGGGGCCTATAATCTTCTCCTCAAACACCTACCTCAGTTAAGAGGGACTCATGGTAGAGTCCCAGACCATTGTCAGCCTGGCACCCAAGAATCAAAGGGAAAAAGAAAGCAAACCTTCCTTCACCATAGGTAAACAAACCACCAACAGCCTCTGTCCAGCATCCTATGATGAAGGTATATTTTAATGTATCAGGACAAATGACTCAAACCTGAGATATGCCAGGTATTAAGTGTTGGTTGTGGGGAAGCAGAGGGGACCAAGGGAGGAAAGCATGTAAGCCTTACTATAAGAAGCTTCAATCCATTTTGGTGGTCCTTTCCCCACACGAGGAGCCCATTTCAAAGACTGTTCCACACAAGATCTTCAGAGCCTCCAGATGTCTTTCTAGTCTCAGAGATAGGGCAGATAGGGCAGAAAGAAGAACATTGAAGGTAGGGCATTTTCTTAGGCATTGTTGCTGGGCTCATTCTGTGCAAGTATTTTGTTTTCTACTCAAGGGCCTTATGAGGGAGAAGGAGATTTTCCTCCTTCCAGAGAAAGATTGAGATAGAGAGGCACTGATAGTTTGAGATCATTTCCCCATGCAGGAGTTGCTGGGGAGATGGAATGTGTATGTTTAGTAGGAACTGTGGCAGAAAAAGTTGGTAGAAGAATGCTAGACAGTATTCTTTTCTGATGCCACCATCTTGAAGATTTTAGCAAGCTTCTGGGAACGTTACCTTCTCATGTGTACAACCAAGAGTACTTTGAGGTGATGGTTAGGGAAACATGTTCAAGCTCTTGGTGGCACAGTGATTTGCAGGCTCCTCCAGCTATCAGACATTTTGAGCACTGGGAAGTGTAGTAACAGGTGGCAGGAGCTCTGAGCACAGCCTCCTCTTTAGCATGTGATGCTGCACCCACACAGGTTCCACACCCCTCCTTACCCCGGCAACCCTGTTCTTCTTTGAGGCTGTTTTGCAAGGAGAATTTGGGTGACATATTTATGGGGGAGGGGCTCAATTTATCTCATTTCCCTTCAATCCACACAAATCTCGGCTCCTTTAACTCACTCCTTCCGAAGGACATACACTAAATACCTGGACCACCCAGTGTCCTCCTGTCACACCAATTCACTTACATATTGTCTATAGCTGCTTTCTAGCTACAAAGGTAGAGTTAAGCAGTGGTGACAGAGCCCTTATAATCTGCAAAGGGGAGCATATTTTCTACCTGGCCTTTTATAGAAAAAGGCTTCCAACTCCAGGTTTACATATAGAAAACATGGGTCAGAGCTGCTGAAAAATAAGAAATTCAAAGAGTTGAAGGAAGGCAATTGAATTTATGACCTTAAGAGCATACAAGCAAGAGAAAGAGATTGTTGTTTTTCAATGTGCTAATAACATGCAATGGACATGTTCTGGGTATGAGACTACTGGTCAAACACTTTACATACATTCTTTCTTCTCAGCTCCACAAAGAGGGTGCTAACTATGATTTCCATTTCACAGTGGAGAAAATTGAAGCCCAGAGATGTTGAGTCACACTTTGGTCATCTAGTTAGTAAATAGTAGGGTGGGAATTAGAACCCTGGGAGTGATTCCACAGTCCAAGTCATCCTGTCAACCAGGTTCATGTCATATGATGGCCTAGGAATGGCTGTTTCCTCAACTGCCCAGATCAACAGTGCCCTAAGTATATTATCACTGACTGGTAGTAGCACAAGTTGGATTCATTAGTTCTTCAATGAGCCCCTGAAAATGCACTGGTGGGTGATGGCATGGGGAGGCCTTCTGTGCCCAGTGGTAATTGCTTTTATCCCCACCTCATTACTAGCTCTTATGAAGACAAAAACAGAATGTCAGTCATACTGCTTTTTGTTATCTTGAATATTTGTTAGGGGATGAGGTGGAAATATCAAAACTTTAACCCCAACTCAGTGTAATAAATAACACTTTATAAAAATATTTTTGCATCTAAAAATCTCAGCCAACTTCACAAGCAATAACTATTTACTATGGCATTATTCCCTTGGGGGATCATAGTGGAGTGTGGCTGCTTTGAGACTTGAAGAGTCCCTTAAAGTTGTATAATTGTTTTCTGGTTCTTTCTGGCTAAAGCAAGAACTTCATCAGGATTTGGGAAAAAAATGTTGTGCACTCATTTCTCTCTTTGTGTGAATTGACATTTACCTAAATTAGTATTTCATGCACAGACTGGGTTCCAAATACTGTTGTTTATGCTACTGGATATAATTAAAAGAAAGAAAAAAATAACTCTCATGGGCAAAGTAAAAGCATAATAGCACTTAATTCACAATCTCCTTGTAAAGATTGATGAGCTCAGATACACAAGACATTTCACTCAGTGCTGTCTATAGATGTCTATAGATGGTGGGTCCATGCTCAGCTTTTCTTTAACAAGGAAGTTGGACACCTTTACGTTCCATTAACTGATAATTCTGGCCATGAATGACTATGACTGAACCCCGACTTGGTGCTAACTCTGTATGAGGAGCTGTGCCTCCGCATGGTGAAAAGGGAAGAGGAAAATTTCTCATTTATATTTACTTTAAATCTCATTCTTGGTAAATTAGTAATTTAATCTCACAGTCTTGGTAAATGCTTTCTAATGTACATATTATGTTATCCAATAATACATGAATATTAATATTAATGAGCAAATATTACACAACTTTATAGTGAAGGAGTATATGGACAAACCTCACCATTTTACATTGCTTATCCTAGCATTTAAGTAGCACTAGACTTTCAGGGGTCTCAAAACGGAATACCTTGGGGACCAGTGACAAAGTAAAGAGCACACACCCCACCCAAAATGGCAGATCTGCAGAGCTCCCACCACCCACTCAGGCCAAGTGTCACCATGTAAAAATGAGGACCCAGCTTGGCCAAATCTATATATTTTTCATGAGAAGCTGAAAAGTTAATTTTTATGTGAAATCTTGCAATTTATGAGTGAAATCTCACTATTCATAAATATAGGAAACTTTTTAAAGCAACACAGTGCTGGCCAAAAAACTACATCTGTTGGCCAGATCTGGACAGCCAGTTTGCAAACTTTACCCTTGATGTTAAATCCAAAAATTTCCATGGTTAAATAAATTTGCAAAATGTAATAGAAAGAGGTTCTTCTTAAATATTCTTAACGCAGGTCAGCATATTAAGTGTTTTGAGTAGTGCAAGAATAGACCTTGTTTAAGCTTTTTATAAGCCACTTCACTGCCACATTATAATAACCTACAGAATTGTGGTTGCCAAGAATATACACTGAGAAATGCTGTACTGTCTCATTTAACCTTGCCAATAACTGCTCAAAGGAAGTATTACTGTTACAGAACCCCGCCAATGCTGTTCTGGAACAGTTATTGGGTTCCTTTGCCTGCTGCCAGAAAGCATGGCTCTTAATGCAAGAGTTTGGTGAAAAAGGAAAAGGGGTTGTTTATTTAAAGATTACACAAATTTAGAATAATGGCAGATTTCTGCCATTTAGTCCCATTCCCTTTAAAATATCCCAAAACACATAATTCTGCCTCCCTTTGCCAAACCAGGCTGGTTTCAGAATATGCCACCGAAGAGGTACTGTCTTTCAGAAAAGCAGAAGTCTGCAGCTCAGCATTCCTAGTCACAGTTCAGCTCCAAACATACCCTCATGAATCCATGTGCTGGGCTTGGCCAGTCGCAGCTCCATCAGCTCTACTGCCTTCTTCTTCAGGCTAGCTTTTCAGAGGGCCTCCTCTTACTTCAGACCTTATGGCTTCCCCTTACACACCAGGCCTCATTGTGGATCTCCTTTCTTACACTCCAGACCTCATGGTGGAGCCCTTTGTCTTTCAGCCCACAGACCATCCTCATTTTTAAAAGCTTAGCCCAGAACTTCCTACATGACCCCATATCCTGTCCCTCCTGCGCTGTGTTAGTGTCTGCCATTTTTGCCAGCTCCCTGTATCTTTTACCTTCTTTTGGCTGTCATCTTTAGTCAGGGCAAAAGTTCCCAATGACACTGGGCATCAAGGGTGGGCATCTACCCCTCCTGGCTATGTTTTGAGTCACTATATGTTCTTAGAGTCATATACACCTTTTTCCTGGGTGTCAGTCCTCTTCCCTTCAGAAAAGGCAGAGTTATTAACTTGCCATTTTTATGCAAATTATCTTAAATTTCCACCATCCCTGGTCAAGGTTGTGAGGGATATGCTCTGCTCTTTTAAGAGTTCTCCTGCTCTGCACCCCATCACATTACTACTTATATTTCCTCTTTAACTACAAAAATAATTGAGGTTATGAAAGATTAAGAAAAATTTTCACAGTCATAAAGCTAGGAAGGGACAGACTCAGTCTCTGACTTTAAAGCTAAATCTGTTTTCCTACATTTCATAACTAAAATACCCCTCCCAAAAAACCCTGCAGACTTTGTGTTTTGTTTTGTTTGTTTTTCTATAACTGGTAAAATAATTTCAGAAGTCAGGATCTGTTCCTTGGCAGGATTGTTTAAGAAGATAACCCATCCTGGCTGGTATAATTTAATGGATTGAGTGCTAGCCTGAGAACCAAAAGGTCACTGGTTTAATTTCAGATCAGGGTAGAAGCTTGGGTTGCAGCCCAGGTCCCCAGTTGGGGGCGTGAAAGAAGCTACCACACAGTGATGTTTCGCTCCCTCCTTTTTCTTCCCCTACCTTCTCCTCTGTCTTTAAGAAAAAAAAAAATTTTTTTAAAGAAGATAACCCATAGCCTGTAGAAATATATCAAATGACACTGGTCCCATAAGTCATACACTTACTTTATAGACACCTGTGTTCTGATCCACCTGTGTGGATCCTCTCCCCAACACACTGCCCTTCCCTGGGTATTTTGAAATGACCCTTCTGGCCCTCTCCTTTCCCTCCCTCCCTGAACTTCATCGCCTTTCTCCCCAACCAACTTGCCAGCCCTTGTTCAGCTGGCCTTGGCTAGCTACCTCTGCAGAAACCCAATTAGGAGCCAGAGGAAGGGATAGGTTAGGGGCTGAGTTGAAAAAGAGAAGAGATCTGGAAGGTCCTGCTGTGTGGGGCAGGGGTCTGGAAATAGGCTGGAATGGCTGGGGTGGGGCTGGGCTGAAAAGGGGTGAAGGAGGCCTGAATTTCAGCCTGGACCCTTTTACACCATTTGGACACCAGATGCAGAAAGAGCATTGCCATTTGAACAGCCTTAAACCAAATCCCATTCCCAGGGGTGGGACATCTATTCCTGCTATGTTTTAAAGATCCCCACAGAGGATCCTTCATCTCTAAAGGGGAATTCATCCCTTCCTTGGCAATTGAATGCAGGCTTAACTAACCGGCACTAAGAGGAGAAAGTTCATACTCAGCTTGCACAGAAACTCTTCCTGTCATGTTTCTTTTCAGAGTCCCCAAAGGACATGATCCCCACCCTCCACATATTAACTTTTGATAAACTTGAGGCCAACAGAACATCAGACAGAACTGAGTTGAGTCTCAGAGCAGTGTTATCTTGGACAAGTAACTTAACATTTCTGTGTTTCAGCTTCTCCTTCTGTAAAACAGGGTAAAAACATAATTCCTCCAAGGAAAATGAAAGCATGTTGCCTTCATGCAAAGATTTGCACATGAATACCCACAGCAGCATTATAGCTGCCCCCAAGTAGAAACAACCCTAATGTCTACCAACTGAAAACAGATAAACAAAAAGTAGTATACCTATACAACTAATACAATTGTAAAAAGGAACCAAGTACAGCTTTATGCTCCAACATGGATGATCTTTGAAAACTTGTTCAGCTAAAAAGGCCAGTCACTAAAGATTATATATGGTATGATTCCATTTATATGAAATGTCCAGAATATATAAAGACAGAACGTAGATTTGTGGTTGTTTAGGGCTGGTGGAAAGGGGAATGAGGAGTCACTGCTAATGGGTATGGAGCTTATTTTTGGGGTGATGAAAGTGTAAATTGATTGTGGTTCTGGCTGCAAACTCTGTGAATATACCAAAAATTACTGAATTATATACTTTTAATGAATGAAATATATGGTATGTGAATTATATCTCAATAAAACTGTAATTTATTTATTTTTATTTTTTTAAATATGAAGACCAAATATGTTCAAAGTAAAAGATGAGAGAAATATGTCATACAAATATAAGAAAAAACAAGTGGCTATATCAATATATACCAATTTGTCATAATTGATATTATTGAACACTCCACCCAACAGCAAAAGAATACCTAGTATTTTAAAGCACACAAGAAATGTCTACCAATATGATAATTTTTTAGTTCTATATGTTACCTATATGTTTTTTTTCTTTAAAGTGTTTTTATTGTACTCTATATTATTTGTGTAATAAATTAAATTAAATTGGGGAGACATTTTAAAGCATACAAGAGAAATTTATTATGCCAATTTTTCAAAAAAAATCTCGTGGGGAAGCGGACAGAGGGGAGGAAAGGGGGGATGGGTGTAATACAACAACAATAAAATAAAAAAAAAAACTATTGTCCTCACTGAAGAAATAATTACCAACAAGAGCCAAATGATTTGTACCTTCCCAAAGAATTTACCCTTTACTAGAGACTAGTACTTTAAAATAAAGCAGTAAAGTTTTTTTTCCAGAATTTATAATCTATTTTTTAATTGTTGTTCTATTATAGTTGTCCCATCCTCCCCATCCTTGCTCTCTTCCCTGTCCTATTCCCACCCCCTTCTCCCATAGTCAATCCCGACCCTTTTAATCATGCCCAAGGGTCATTTATACTAGTTACTCAACTATCCACTTCTCCTTCTTTTCCCCCTTATGAAGCTGTAATTTAAAGAAGAAAAAAGCACAGTACTTACATCATAAAGTCATTATGAAAATTAAATAATATAATGCCTGATAGGTAATCAGTGAATACTATCTTCAATAATAATAGCAATATCAATAATAATTAATATGGTCCTATTATATTATAGTATCATATAAAACAATTATGCAAAATATATGTAACTGTTAAATATAAATTATTATTAAATAATTAAAATATATTACTTTCATCCTTCGTCTTCTCTTAAAACTTTCTGATTTTGAAATGGTCCTTCAATTTTTTAACATTATTAAAATTATTTGTGAAGGTTTAGAATATTATGTTATATATAACATAGTATCATACCTATACCTATGAGTATTACTCCTTGAAAATACATGAGAATACATACTTCATGCTATATGAAGGTATATAATAAACACTGTATATAATATGTTATGAAATTAAATTAGTAGGAGTAGTATTCATCCTGTGACTTTCTCCTCAACCTTTCTGATTTTAGAATGGTTTTCCCAGTTCTTTGAACTTTTCCTGGACCCTGATATATTTGGAAAGAAAACTAGCTCTGAATTAGGAAAATTAAATTACAATCATGACTCTAATTCAACTGCCTCATTTACTTCAGACAGACAGGAACAAATAAACAACTTTGCCTGACCTCCTTCAGCTAGGAGCGCAGAGAGGGAGGAGAACGCAGAGTGCCAGGCACCCAGTAGTTGAAACCTAGCTTGTCCGTCCTGTCTGCCCTTCACAGCGATCCCAGGAAGGGTCCTCTCCTCTCAGTCCCCTCTCGAGTCCCCTTCTGCCTTCAGCATGGGATCCTGGCACTCCTCCCGCTCTACTGAGGGGCATGGAGGGGCTGGTGCACAGATGTCCCATTTTTATTAAAATGGCCAACCTCAGGGCCTACTTGCTCTGATAACAAAGACTTCCTTGAGGCTGATCATCAGCCCTGCGTGGCCGCGCTGGGAACAAGACAATGCTCTCCACCTGACATCCCCTCTGAGAGCTGGGTCACTATTCATTCTGTCATGGGTGAGTGCAAGACTTCTGAGAAACCCCTTTTGAGAAACCCCTACTGGGCTGAGCTGCTGCAACTTTTGACTACTTCCCCAAAGAGCGAGGAGGCCTTTGGAAGGCAACAGCAACAGCACTTCCTGCCCCAGCCCCATGGTAGAAGACCTCAGTGTGGCTTCAGAAACCAAGCCACAAGGGCATTCCTCTGAACAGAGGCTACCTGAACCTGAACTTCTCCCACCATCTTTGTTTCCCTTAATTCTTGCTAACCAGAGACCTGGCAAGAGTTACTTTTCTTACTTGATGAACAAATTAATTCAGGTGAAAGGGAACAGCCTTATTTTGCAGATATCTTTGGGATTCTTGGAGGCTGTGCCTGATATGGTAACAACTTTCTTACAGATATGCTTTGTAC
Source organism: Noctilio leporinus (assembly GCA_004026585.1). Lineage (NCBI taxonomy): Eukaryota > Metazoa > Chordata > Mammalia > Chiroptera > Noctilionidae > Noctilio > Noctilio leporinus. The sequence continues at coordinate 13,383 of PVIW01012484.1, forward strand.
ATTTAAAAGTGCTTTTGAAAGGAAAAAGAATATATTTAGGAAAGCTACCCACCCTGAAAGGCTGCTAGAAGCAAAACTATTTAGAGGAAAAGGGTTAAAAAGTTGGAACCACAAGACATCGGAGCTGAGTTATGCAGCTATGGTGAGGGCCCAAGTCACTCATGCTGCTTCTCTGTGTGGATGAGGAAAAGGCAACACAGTCAGGATACAGGGCACAGAGCACAGGGCACAGGGCTAATGATTGGTGGGTGGCACTTAGTTCTTTTCTTGTCTTCTTAGCTGGGTATCTTTGAGCAAGGCACAGTCTGCCAAACCATTCATGGGAAGTCTGGATGGGGTTCACACCTCTTCCACCCTACTCCCCCATTTAATTCTAAACATGGAGGCTCAGAGATATAAAGGACCTTTCCATGGTTACACAGCTAGACAGTCACAAAAATTTTCAGGGTGAATGGAGCCCTAACAGCTCTAAGAGTGTACCTTGAACCCAAGGAGGAGCTGTAGTTGCCAAATGCCTCCCAGACAGCAGCGTCTACTATAGAAGCCCTGTAGTGTTTTTGTAACCCTTGAGTTCTCATATAAAAAAGAGAAAAGCCCTGGAGGGAATAATTTCAGTGATCTTTCATGTTGTATAGTTTTGAAAAGAGAGGACCAGAAATAGGAAAAATTTAACAAAGATTTAGAAAGAATGAAAGATTGTAAATGTTGTGATATATATCACAATATTTATATACATAAGACAAGTATGGATTCAGTCCATATATTTGGAGCTTTTGAAGCATCATCTGTCTTGACATAATTAATTCAATTTAATTTTGATTTTGATCCCCTATCCCTGGCAGGACTCTTATTCTAAGTCATTCTGGGGATTCCTCACTCATGATTTCTAGGCTCTAACTCTGTGCTAAGGGATATCCTGGTGAGAGGACTTTCTGGCTGCTGGACAACAGAGGTGGTTTTAGAGGTACCATTGTCACTATCCACAGAGGTTGGTTCTGAAGCTGTGGCTGCTTCATTGTGATACCTAGGATGCTCCATTTGAAATGGGACACAGAAAGAGAAGTCCCTGAAACAAATATTCCTTACAGTCCATGGTTTGAGGGATGAGGGAAGGAGATGATACAGTTTAAGATACTTTGCATAACAAAAGTGCAAGCTGGTAGTTAGATAATAGCTGTGCTACTGTCTAGGGGCAAAAAGTGTGTACTGACTTTATGGATGCATCCTGACTTAATACATAACCAGGGCAGGTGGAGGCCCTGAAATCACTGAGTCACTCTTACCCAGACTAAAAATGGCAGCTGAAAGAATGTTGAACAAAATGGGAAAATTGGCAAGTGTAGCTCATTGTGGGAGGAGTTAGAGATGAGGTCACACAGGAAGCTTCAGGTCAGGATTTAAAAGAGAGGCTGGCAGTCTTGAAGATGAAAGGGGCCATGATATAGCAAACAAGTAGGAAGCAACAAGCAGTTAATGCAGTTTGTAGGGATGATTCAGCCATGCAGCCTGGCTAGTAAGAAACCAGGCAGGTTGCTACTTTAGTCATGCCTGCTCCTGCTGACTCTGTAGCCACCAAAACCTGGACTCCATCTGGACTCTTGGAATTCAGGATATACAGAAAGGATACTCTTTTAGAGCTTGTGCCTTTCCTGGACTTCATCATGATCCAGTGTAACATGGCATATACTGCTTTTCTAGAGTATAATACAGAGGCTGAGGACAACCGGCCCCAGATCCTGAAGGAAAGAGCTGCTGCAAGAGGATGGTGGCTTTAAACTCATGAGTGTACCTTCCAGAGGACCTGCAGAACTGTTTGCATAGCCAGATTAAGCACAGGTAAAGAGATGGGGAACTACTGGGCTTGATTTTGGCTTATAGCCTTCTGGGGAGCAAAGGAAGTGGTGGGCCTCAAGGTAGAACAGGGCTCTAAGCTGAAGTGCTCCCTGTAAACCCCCACCCCAAGGTTGGAATATTGTAGCTAAAGACTTGTTTCTTTCAACACTAACTTTTGGATCATACACCAAAGCACCATGTGAATGATCCCTGCTTTGCTCGGTTACACACTGAGCCACTTTTCTCTGGGACTCTGCCATTTCCTCAGAATATTGCCAGGAGGCTAAACTCTGGTTCTTGTTTCTACTGGCCCCACTAGACCCTTTCCTTTGTGCCTCCCCAAGCCCCCTCTCAACCCCTACCCTCTTTGCCTCTGCCCTCAAAACAGATAAGCTCTGTCTACTTTCTGTCTTGCCACAAAATGTTGTTGGGAGCTCAGAAGCCCAGAGCCTGCAACTGCTTAAATGAGGAAAAGAGTAAAGGAAAAATAAACAGAAAAAATGAACACATTACACTATTCTTGAGTCTCATGAACATAAGATTTTGCTCCTGGATGAGACTGAAGTTGTTCATCCTAAGTCCCTTATTTTGCAAACCAAGAGACAGAATAATTGAGCCCGTCAGCGCAAAAGGCAGAATATAAAGGGAAAATTTTCACATAGATAAGATCACAGGTTGAATGTGTCTCAGTAGTTCAGACTTCATCTAATTCTAGGAAAATTTCTTTTGAGTCAAAACTAAAAACCCTTTTATCAAGTAAATAAATGCTGCCAATCTTTACCTGTCTTATGTGGTTAGATTTAGGGATGAGGGATTTCTTAGACTAGTTTACTTGTTTCCTAAAGAATTATCTTTGTTGGCTGTAATGTGCTCTTTGAGATCATTTTCCTCAATAATGCTACCGTAACGAAGGATTTATGTCTTTATTGATGGTGCAGATATCAAGACATGTCTCTCTCGGGTGTTGTTTTCTTACTTGTTTTACCACCCAGACACCAGCACCTCTCAGCAATAAGATCAGCACTCTATAAACCTCACGTCCTTCCCTAGCTTGGCAATTAATATCTGAACATTATTCAATTAATCACATTTGATTCGCTTACAAATATAGTGAACCTAATGGAAATGTGGACTTATTTGATACTGAGTATAGCAGTCAGCTTACAAATTTTGGGGTGTGTACTTCCTCTGAAGCCAGGATGGAATCTAACATGGGTGCCCAAAGAGTTGAGAGATTTTGTGGATATAATTAAATATCTTGAAACAGATACTTTGTCCATTTGCCTTGAGAAGTGAGAAGGATTCCATGACAGGGCTTCTGAAGCCAAGGGAAAAGGAGAGAGGTAAGAGATGGTACTAAGAATAATCTCATTTGGCCCTTTTCCATGCTCACAGCTAGATTGTGAGAACCAGAGCAAATTTTGGTAAGGAACTTACATAAGTCTGGATACTTCTTTTGGGCCTGATATGACTAGCTATCTCCTCAGTGAGAATCCAATATAAAAATAATGGATTCTCATTTTATTTGGCATTTTATTGGTCAGGTACTCATAAAAGCCTTATCTCTTCAGACCTCACCATCGTTCTATAAAATAAGCACTGTTGCTATACCTATTTTACTAATGGGGAAGCTAAGCATGGAGAAGTTGGTATTAGCTTTAGGTCACAGAACAGAGCCATGGGACCCATGTCTCTGACTACCCAGGCAGCAGCTTTGGCCATGGAGGAGACAATACACCTGTCCATTGTGCCCTCCATGGTAGAGAACATCTCATGACAAATTCAGCTGATAATAGACTCAACATGAATTTGGGACTATTTGGCCTCCTTGGACTTTGGACTTAACTACATGTGCCAATTTGCTTGGGGTATTGCAAAAGAGTATTTCTCAATTCCACTTAATAACAATTTAAGTCCTAAAAATACCCCTCGGGAATCATTTTAATAACTTCCAACATCAACATATGAGATGTCCAGTAGAATGGAGGGAAAATTAAAATTTGTGTGGAGAATGGAAGAAAGCATACAGATAACACGTACCTGGTATGTATGAGGACATTGTGGCCACCCTGGATAAAAATGAACACAAGACATGTAAGAACCCACATTAATAAACTCATCTTGCCATTCACTCATTTATTGACTCAATAATTCTTTACTGAGCACTTATCACATGCTGAATGCTCCAGAGGCAGCAGAGCATGGCAATTAAGAGGATGAATTCAAGCAAAACTGCTTGGATTGGAAATCCAGCTCTGCAACTTATTGTCTGCATGACCTTTAGCCCTTTACTGCCTTAGTTTTCTCATCTGTAAAATGGGGATAAGTCTCTCTATATATAATTCTCAAGTTTCTAAATCATAGTGATAATTGAATAAGTTAAATGTTAAATGAGCTAATATATGTTGCTGAGGACAAGATCTTAGGAGTATCTCTCATTTTCCTCATTCTCCTTTTTCCTCGCCATCCATACGTAATCCTAAATCCCCATACTTTCCTCTGCTACCTAATCTGTGCCTCTTCCCTGAACTACCACAATGACCATGCTTTTGTCTCTTTCTTATCCATCCTCCACAGTAATCAGATAAGTTTAGTAAAACATAGATCATCCCATTGTGCCTTTAAAAATTCTCCTATTAGTTTCCCATTGTAGACTGAGGAAAGTACAAACCTCTAACCATGTCCTAAGTGAAGAATCACCTGCTAAAAAACACTTACCAGTTAACTTTCAATTCTAGGAAAACAGAATAAATGCTTAGTATAACTGCACCCCAAATATTGCATAGGACATAGGTACTAGTATTAATTGTACAAATTACAAACTGTTTACCTGAAATTCCAATTTTACTGAGTGTCTGGAATTTATTTAGTTCCAAATCTGAGAGCCATAAAGAGAAGGGCCTCTAAGATGGAGTTCTGTTCACCAAGTCTCACTCTTCTCTCCCAGTCTAACAGGCCTCTTCCCTACATCCTTTCCTCCTGTCTAAAGGATTCCTCTTTGCTCTTCTGTTTGGAATCTTATGCTGCTATGTATTGCCGTGGCTTGCTTCATCTTGTTATATAGGTCTTCTCTCAAATGTTGTTTCCTCAGAAAGTCCTTACCTGACCATTGATCTTTATTTGAAGGGGGCAGAAGAGAGGTTCTTCCTTCCTTCCTTCTGTCCTTCCTTCCTTCATCTTTCTTTCTTTCTTTCTTTCTTTTTTATTTGTCAGATTTATTGAGATATAATTGATTGTCTTAATGAGCTCTGGCTGCTATAATGAAAGACTAAGTGGCTTATAAACAAAGAAATTTACCTCTCACAATTCTTAAGGCTAGAAGTCCAAGACCAAGGCATCAGCAAATCCCATGTCTGGTGAGGACCTGCTTCCTAGTTCCTTCTTCTTGCTGTGTCCTCACATGGTGAAAGAAATAGGGAGCATTCTGAGGCCGTTTTTAGAAGGACACTAATCCCATTCATGAGGACTTACCTCATGATCCAATTATCTCCCAAAAGTCCCACCTCTAAATACCATCATATCGGGAATTAGGTTTTAACATGAATTTGCCAGGAGCACAAACATTCAGGCTTATAGTCTTGGTATATAGTAAAGTTCTTTTTTTTTTTTTCTTTTTTTTTTTTATTAGATTTTATTTATTTATTTTTAGAGAGAAGGAAAGGAAGGAGAAAGAGAGAAACATGAATGTGTAGTTGCCTCTTGTGGGCCCCCAACTGGGAAACCTGTCCCACAACCCAGGTATGTGCCCTGAGTGAGATTTGAATCAGGAATTCCTTGGTTCTCAGGTCATCACCCAATCCACTGAGCCACCCAGCCAGGGCAAAATTCATTCTTTTGGCAGGGTATAATTCTATCAGTTTTGACCCTTGTACACAGTCATGTAATGTAACTATCAACACTACCAAAATATAGAACAGGTTCTTCACCCTCACAAATCCCTCTTGCTCCTGTGTAGCAGTCAACCATTGCCCCATTCTCAATCCCTGACAACCATTCACCCCTTGTCTACCCATCCAGTTTTGCATGTTCAGAAATGAAATCACAATGGAACCATACAGAATATTGTCTTTTGAATCTAGCTTTATTCATTTAACATAGTACATTTGAGGTTTATTCATGTTGTTGCCTGTGTGATAGTTCCTTTTATTTTTTATTTCTCTAGTAAGTATTGGTTAACTTTTTACTTGAGCATCTTTTCTTGTGCTTATTCACCATCTGGGTATCTTACTTGATGTACTCTTCATTAAAATCTTTTGCCCATTTTAAAAATGGGTCACTGTTTTCTTGTAATAAGTTTTGAGAGATCTTTCTATATTCTTAATATGTCTTTAACAGATACACATTTTGTGAGTGCTTTATCCCTGTCTGTAGTTTGTTTTTTCATTTTCTTATCAACTGACCACTGAATCTTTGCTAACCTCTTCCCTATAACTTTCAACTGCAGGATGATTTTATTATGTCTACACCATTTACCACTTTCTGAAATGACCTTTTTCATTATGGGGCACTGCTCAGTACAACACAAGTGTCACAGGGACAGGGACCTTTGTCTGAGTCATCACTGTATTTTCAGGACTTAGATCTGTGCCTGGCATATAATAGGTACACAATGAGTATTTGTTGAAAAAAATGATAATTATATCCACTAGAACCTCCTGAGTGCTTACTAGGTTCTTGGCACTCTGCTAATTATTTCTTATGAGTTGCCTCATTTAAAACTCAAAATAGTGCTATATGTTCTATCATTGCTTCCATTTAATAAGGATGTGCTAAAAAAATAATGTGCCAATTTATTAAGCTGTCTTAGCTCCAAGTCTTCTATACTCCATTCTGTGATGCTTGGGTTGGAACTCTCAGCCCCCTTTGGCTAGCTGCTTTCTATTAGGTTCACCAGTAAGGGACACTAGAAAGACCTGGGAAGATGAAAGAGGGACAAAGACTTGCTGCCATTGGCTTTGCTTTTGGATACTGTCCTCATCTCTCCAGTATAGGCTTTAAACTTGGCCCAGTACTTGGTTCCAGTAGCAGGAGTTGGTTCTAGGTTGCATTTTTTTTCATTACCAGAACCAGGTATGTCAAACCCTCTCAGACACATAAGCACCAGCTGGTACCCCCTCCTCAAAAGACAGTTCCAGGGATCTCCTTCCCCAAGCCTCTATGTTCCCTACCTTCCCTGTCCTTCTCTCCCAACCCCTCAATATAGGGATGCAAATTTCTCAATAAAACAAAAGAAAATTGGTGTTGCTCAGTAGGTTAAAGCATCCTTCTATGAACCAGAAGGTTGTGGCTTTGATCCTCAACTCAGGATGTATGCCTAAATTGCAGGTTCAAATACTAGTTAGGATGTACAGGAGGCAACTGATGTTTTTCTCACATTGGTTTCTCTCTCTCTCTCTCTCTCTCTCTCTCTCTCTCTCTCTCTCTCGCTCTTGCTCTCTCAATGAAAAAAGCAAGTGAGAATAAAAAATAAAAGAATAAAAATAATAAAAAGTTTCTGACATTAGTATTAAGAAAAGGGGGAAGGTGTTAAAATTCGTAAGATTCCTTTCCAATGCCAAGAACAAAGAAGTGTGGTGAAAATACAATGCCATTGCCAGAGAGGTCAGGTTCAGGAATAAAACTGACTAACAGGGCTGCTGAAGAAAAGCACACAAGGCCTTCGGAAATGCCATACTGAACTCCAAAGATAGCAGAGGAGTAAGTGCGAACTGCACTGACCTCCCAAAACCAGTCTGGAATTACAGCTGAATTGTGGACAGGTCATCAGGAACGACCAACTAAGCAGTGGTGGGAGGGAGGTCTTATAACCACAGATGGACAGAAGAAGCCACTTAATCACAGTGTGACTGGTATGGAGTTCAAAGGAGACATGAAGGGGCTGGGTGGGCTTCCATGAGGGCTAATGAGGTGCTGGAGTGATATCCCAGTGGCCAGAGCCTTTCCCCTAAGAAGTGAGGGATCCAAGTCCCTGGCTGGGCTCTGCATTCTACAGCATCAGAGCTGGACGAGCACCCAGATAATGTCTAGCTGTGAAAAACATCAAGGTTTCTCTGCCAGGATGAGACAGCTGAAGACATGGAGAGCCTGTTAAAGGACTAATGCTCAAAATATCATTTGTAGCCACTCAAAGTGGGGCAGAGTGGACTAAAGATACTTAAGTAGAGTTTGGAGACAGTGGCTTTAGGGAGAGAACTGAGGGAGCAGTCAATAGCACTCCTGTGCTGATTTATTTCCCATACACAGGATTCATCTTGCTCAGGCAGAGCAATCCCCTCAAAGTGGCACAGCCTAAAGGGAAGTAATAGCCCTACTCACAGGAATTACTCTGCTCCACCCAGTGGTGCATAAGCCTGACTGCTGATTACAGGTTGACTAGATTAAAAACTGAAGGAGACAGCCACAGACTGTGGATCTCTGGTAGTCTTGAACAGGCTGCTTGGGCCCAGACTGGGACACCATCTGATACCACCAGAGGCAGATCCTGAAAGAGAAAATAGCAGTAAAACTAGATGGTACTGAGATGAATTCCCCTGTGGTCTTAAAGATTTGTGTTATTTTCTCTCTTACACAGCTTTTTTAGCATCCATTTCTTGACATTCAAGTTTGTGTCTATTAGGACACTAGTTTTTATATTATAGTTTATTTTAAATCTCATATCATTCTCCTTTCTTCCCTTAATCCATTTGACCTTCTTTCTTTTAAAAATTTATTCTTTTGCCATGACTTGTTTCTATTCTGCACTCTTACAAATTCTCTCAAAACCACTTTTCTTGTCATTAGTCATCTTATATTTGTTTTCCCATTTGCAAAATACCCTTATTCTTTCTCTACTTTGATCAATCTTTGCTCACTGGTTGTGAATATGGTAATGATTGTTGCATTTTTTTCAATTTTATTTCTAGATTTTCACTATTTTTGTATTTCAAATATCAAATTTTACCATTCCCTCACCTACTCCATTTTGCAGTCTTCCTCCCTTTTAATTTTGTTTTGTTTTAAATTTTAATTTTTCCTTTTCTTAGTGTAGTTTTCATTCCTCACTTTTAGTATTCCTTCTCCCTCTATCCTTTCAAAATTACTTCTCTTTTTTTTCTAGACATGTCTTAAGCTTTTATTTTTTTCTCTTTTCCCACTTATTCCCATCCCTTCTATATTAATATTTGCTGTTGTTGATATTGTTGTAATGGACCTTTTTCCTCAATTGGGTTCCTGATTTTTCTTTTTCTTCTTTTATTTTTTACATACTTTCTCACTCATTTTGTGTGTATGTGTGTGTGTGTGTGTGTGTGTGTGTAAATTTCTCTTTAAACCTAATATTATATACTTTCCTTCTCTTACTCCATTCTGCCTTCTTTCCACCTTTTTAAAATATATGATGTAAATTTTATTTACTTTCTCCTTTTGCCTTGTTTCTATTCCTAATCTAGTATTGATCCTCCTTCAATATTCTCAATAATTTTTCTTTTAATTATTCATTTCATATTTTTTTCCAATATTATAATATTCTTAATCCCTTTACACCTTTATTAATACTGGCTCATTTGCTGTTGATAGTGTAGTGTGGGTGGGGGTTATTTTACAAGTGTGGGATTGTTTTCTGGGCTATTTGATCTTGTTCTGCCAGCATCTGTACAATAGCATATAAGATGTGGTGGGTGGAATGACCTTCAGTCAGCTAGCCAGAGGGAAGACCCACCAAAGAATGACCCAACAACAACCAAAACCCAATTACAACCATAGAGGTCACATAAATGTCATAAGGGGCATCCCAAGAGCATCAAGCTTTGGAGTTGAAGGAGAGTCCCACAGGTCTCCTAACACAGAAGGTCACATCCACAAAAATAGGAAGTCAAAGCAGATTAATCTATGATGCAGAAACAAAGAGGGAGAATCACCAAAAATGGGGAGACAAGCAACCTAAAATAAAAAGGAAAGGAGGACTCCCCAGAAAGTCATAAATATAATAGAGGCATGAAAACTATCAAACACTGACTTCAAAACAATGCTTATAAGGATCCTCAAGGGCCTCAGTGAGAACTACAAAGAATTCCAGGAAAGCTACAAGGAATCTACTGTGAACTACACCAGCATGAGAAAAGGACATAGGAACTATTAATAAGAGTGAGAAAGAAATGAAGGATACAATATATAAAATGAAGAACACAGCAGAAGGAACTAAAAGAAAGCTATATGAAGCAGAGGATTAAATCAGAGAGCTGGAGGACAAGGTAGAAACAAAATGAAAACAGACTAAAAAAGAATGAATAGGATTTAAGAGAGTTGCAGGACAACATGAAATGGAATAATAACCATATCATAGGGATGAGACAGAGAAGAGGAATAGGAGATAAAAACCCTGCTTGAAAAAGTAACGAGAGAAAACTTCCCTAACTTAATGAGAAAAAGTCATACAAGTCCCAAAAGCACAGCATGTCCCAATAAAGATGAACTCAAAGAGGCCCACTCTAAGACACATCATACTTACAATGGCAAAATTTAAATACAAAGAGAGAATCTTAAAGACAACAAAGGGAAACAGCTAGTAACATACAAAGAAGCTCTGATAAGGCTATCAGCTGATTAGTCAACAGAAACACTAGAAGCAGGTAAGGAACAACAAGAAATATCCCAAATAATGAAGAGCAAAGGCCTAAAACCAAGACTACTCTACCTAGTAAGGCTGTCATTTAAAATGGAGGACAAAATAAGAAGTTTACCCGAGAAAAACAGGCTAAAAGAATACATCTTGACCAAACCAAGAGATGATAAAGGGACTGCTTTAAGAAGATGAGACAGAGAGACAGAGAAGGGGGATGGGCACAGGTGGAAAGGATAAAATGGCAATGAATAAGTACCTATCAATAATCAACTTTAAAAGTAAATGAATTATGGCTCTGGCTGGTAGCAGATAAGGTGCCGGCCTGCGAACCCAAAGGTCACAGGTTTGATTCCCCAGCCAGGGCACATAACCAGGTTGCAAGCCAGGTCTCCAGTCAGGTCTGTGGCTGGAGGCAGGTGAAATGCAACCATACATTGATGTTTCTCTCCCTCTCTGCCTCTCTCCCTTCCTCTCTTTCTAAAAATAATGAAATAAAACCTTAAAAAAGAAAAAAGAAAAAAATAGTAAATGAATTGAATGCTCTAGTCAAAAGATATATGGTAGTTGAAAGGGTAAGAAAATGTGAGTCACATATATGATGTCTACAAAAGACCCTTCTCAGAACAAAAGATCTACACAGACTGAAAGTAAAGGGATGGAAAACACATTTCAAACAAGTGGACATGAAAAATTAACATAGGGTAGCAATACTTATACCAGACAAAATAGATTTCACAACAAAGGCTATAAAAGAAGCAAAGAAAAACCCTACATAATACTTATGGAAACAATCCATCAAGAAGATATAACCCTTGTAAATATAGTATATATATCCCCAAATAGGGGCATCCAGATATATAAGAGATGTCTTAGAGGAATTGAACAGGTATCAATAGCAACACACTCATAGTATATTTTAACATTCCATTGTCAACCATGGATAGATCTTCCAAACAAAGAATCAATAAGAATATTGTGGCACTGAATAACACTGGTGATCAAATGGACTTAATTGATATATACAGAAATGTTCACCCCTAAGCAGCAAAATGTACATTTGTTTTCAAATGCACATGGAACATTTTCAAAGATAGACCACATGGTAGGACAGAAAACAAGCTCAACGAGTTCAAGAAAGTTGAAATCATATCAAGCATCTTCTTGGATCTCAATGGCTTGAGACTTGAAACCAACATGAAGGAAAAAACTCAAAAATATTCAAATTCATGGAGACTGAATAACATGCTATTAAATAATGAATGGGTTAACAATGAGATCAAGTTAAATATCAACAAGTTTCTGGAAACAAGTGAAAATAAACACACAACAGGCCAAAATTCCCAAAACACAGTGAAAGCAGTCCTGAGAGGGAGATTCATATCACTGCAGAACTATCTTAAAAAGATAGAAAATTTCAAATAAATAACTTAATCTTACATCTACAAAATCTAGAGGACCAACAACAAACAAGCCTAGAGTGAACAGAAGGAAGGAAATAATGAAGATTAGAACAGAATTAAATGATGTGCAGACTAAAAATAAAATTCAAAGAATTAATAAATCCAGGAGCTGGTTCTTTGAAAAGATAAATAAGATTAATAAGCCATTAACTAGACTCATCAAGAAATACATAAAGAAAGAAAGAAGACCCAAATAAATAAAATCAGAAACAAGGAGGAGAAATTACAACTGAAACCATAGAAATACATATGATTGTAAGAAATTACTACTAACAACTATATGCCAAAAAATCTGACAACATGGGTAAAAGGGCAAATTTCTGGAAACATGTAATCTTCCAAAACAGAATTAAGAAGTAGAAAGCCTGAATAGACCAAAAACAACTAGTGAAATTAAAGTGGTAATAAAAAAATTCCCGGCACACAACAGCCCTGGACTGAATGACTCAGGAGAATCCTACCAAACATTTAGGGAAGAGCAAACTCCTATTCATTTCAAACTATACCAAAAAATCCAAGAAGAGGGAAGGCTCCATAACTCTTTTTTATGAGGCCAGTATTATCCTAATTTCAAAAACCAGGTAAAGATGAAAAAAGAAAGAAAACTGCAGTCCAATATCACTGATAAAAGTAGATGCTAAAATCCTCAAAAAAAAACTTTGGCAAACTGGATCCAGCAAAATATTAAAAATATCATACATCATAATCAAGTGGGATTCATCCCAGGGATGCAAGGATGGTATAATATTTGCAACTAAATAAACATAACGGCATAAACAAAATGAAAGACAGAAATCACATGATCTTAACAATAGATGCTGAAAAAGCATCTGATAAAGTCCAGAACCCATTTATGACAAAAGCACCCAGAAAAGTTGGAATAGAGGGAGAATACCTCAACATAATAAAGACCATATATGGGAAGCTACAGCTAACAGTATATTCAATGAACAAAAATTCAAAGCTTTCCCCCCTAAGATCAGGAACAAGAAAGGTGTACCAGCTTTCACCACTTTTATTCAACATAGTATTGAAATTTCTAGCCTCAAAAAATAAATAAATAAAAGTCATCCAAATTGGAAAAGAGGAAGTAAGACTGTCATTTGCAGATGATATGATAGTTTACATAGAAAACACCGAAAAAGTACTTGACCTAATAAGTTAGTATTGCAAAATAATAGGTTACAAAGTCAACATTCTGAAATTGAGGGCATTTTCATACATCAACAATGAAATATCAAAAACAAAAACTAGGAAAATATCCCATTTATCATAGCAACAAGAAAAATAAAATACCTAAGAATAAACTTAACTAAGGAGGCAAAGTCCTATATTCAGAAAACTACAGAACACTGAAGAAAAAACATTAAGGAAGATACAAATAAATGGGAGCATGTACCATGTTCATAAATGGGAAGAATTAACATCATTAAAATGTCGATACTACCTAAAGCAATCTATAGATTCAACTCAATCCCTATTAAAATATGAATGACATAGTTCACAGATTTAGAACAAACACTTCAAAATATATATGGAATCTGAAATGATCCTGAATAGCCTCAGCCATCTTGAGAAAGAAGAACAAAGTAGGAGTAATCACAATACCTAATGTCAAACTATATTATAAAGCCACTGTAATCAAAACACTCTGGTACTGGTATAAGAACAGACACATATGTCAATGGAACAGAATAGAGAGCCCACAAATAAACCTATGTCTTTATTGTTAATTAAAATTTGACAGAGAGTGTAAAAGCATAAAATGGAGTAAAAATCACCTCTTCAAGAAATGGTGTTGGGAGAGCTGGAATGTTACATGCAAAAAATGAAACTAGACCATCATCAACTTTGAACATACACAAGAATAAACTCAAAATGGATAAAAGGCTTAAACATAAGCCATGGCACCTGAAAAGTCATAGAGGAAAACACAGGCAATAAAAATTTGAGATAGTCCATGCAGTAATATATTATTGACACATCCTCCAAGGCAAGGGAAATAAAGGAAATAATAAACAAATGGGACTAAGTCAAATTAAAAGGCTTCTTCACAGCCAAAGAAACCATCATCAAAATAAAATGGGAACTGACTGTATGGGAAAATATATTTGCCAATGATATCTTAGATAAGGGTTTGATCTAAAATATATATATAAAAGGAACTCATATGATACAATATAAGGGAGACAAACAATCCAATTAAAAAATGGGTAAAACATGAATAGACATTTGTCCAAGGAGAACATAAAGAGGGCCCAAAGACTTGTTAAAGAATGCTTAACATCACTAACCATCAAAAAGATGCAAATTAAAACCACAATGATATACCACCTAACACCTGTCAAAATGGCCATTATTAGCAATTCAACAAACAGCAAGTGCTGCAGAGGATGTGGAGAAAAGGGAACTCTGGTGCGTTGTTGGTGGGAATGCAGGCTGGTGCAACCATTACATAAAGCTGTATGGAATTTTCTCAGAAAACTAATAATGGAATGGTCTTTTGACCCAATGATCCTGATGATGGAATTATACCCAAAGAATCCTGAAATGCTAATTTAAAAGAAGCTATGCACCCCTATGTTCATAGCAGCATTATTTACAATAGCCAAGTGCTGGAAATAGCCTAAGTGCCCTCTAATAAATGAGTGGACAAAAAAAAAACTGTGGTACATTTACATAATGGCCTACTACACAGCATAAGGAAAGAAGGAACTCCTACCTTTCCCAACAGCATGGATGGATATGGACAGTATTATGCTGAGTGAAATAAGCCATGCAGCAAAGACAAATACCATATGATTTCACCTATAACAGGAACCTAATGAACAAAACAAACAAATGAGCAAAATAGAACCAGAGACATGGAAACAAGGAATAGGCTGATGTGACCAGAGAGCAGGGGTGAGGGAGATAGGAGGGAAGAATGGGAAGGATCTAGTCAAAGAACATGTACAAATGAGCCATAGACATGGGCTAAAGGGTAGGGATTGACTGTGGGAGTAGGGAGTGGACAGGGCAGAGGAGAGCAATGGAGGAAAAATTGAGACAACTATAAAAAGACAACAATAAAACATATTTGCCAATGATACCTCAAACAAATATTTGCTCTCCAAAATATATAAAGAACTTATATGACTCAACACCAGGAAAACAGACAGCCCAATTAAAAAATGGGCAAAAGACCTGAATGGACACTTCTCTGAGGAGGACATACAAAGGGCCCATAGGCATCTGAAAGAATGCTCAACTTCATGGTTGCAACTGGAGAGTATTATGCTTGGTGAAATAAGCCAGGCACAAAGGACATATACCATATTATCACACCTAAAATAGGAAACTAATGAACAAAACAAACAGATGAGCAGAATGGAAATAAGGAACAGACTGACAGTGACAGGAGGGGTAAAGGCAGGGAAAGAAGGGGAAGGCTTTATTTAGTCAAGGAACTAGTATGAATGACACATGGACATGGACAATGAGGTGAGGATTGACTATGTGAGATGGGATAGGGTGGTGGGGCAGGGGAGAGCAATGAGGGAAAATGGGGCAACTGTAATACAATAATAAATTAATGAAAAAGGGCCCATAGGCATATGAAAGAATGCTCAACATCACTAGCCTTCATAGAGATGCAAAGTAAAACCACAATGAAATACCACCTCACACCTGTCACAATGGCCATCATTAACAAATTAACAAACAACAAGTGCTGGCAAGGGTGTGGAGAAAAATGAAACCCTAGTGTACTACGGGTGGGAATGCAGACTTGTGTAACCACTATGGAAAACAGTATGGAATTTCTTCAGTAAACTAAAAATGGAACTGCCTTTTGATCCAGTAATTCTACTAGGTCTATACCCAATGAAGCCTGAAACACCAATCCAACAGAATCTATGCACCCTTATGTTCATAGCAGCACTATTCACAATAGCAAAGGAAACAGCCTAAGTGTCCATCAGTGGATGAATGAGTCAAAAAGCTTTGGTACACCTAACACAATGGAATACTACATAGCAGAAAAAAAGAAGAAACTCCTTCCTTTTGAGACAGCATAATTAGAACTGGAGAGTATTATGCTTAGTGAAATAAGCCAGGCAGCAAAAGATAAATAACATACAATCTCACCTCATTAATACAGGAGACTAATGAATAAACAAACAGACAAACAGAAAGAAACCAGAGACATGGGGGAAGAACAGAGCATAATGACTATAACCAGGAGGGAGAAGGGAGGGGGAAGGAGGGAAGAAGAGAGGAGGGGAAAGAAAGGAAGAAAGGTTTAGATAAGGAGCTAGTATGAAAAACCCATGGGCATGAACAAGGTAGGAGGGAACTGACTGTGAAAGAGGGGAGGGCACGATAGGGGAGAGCAATGCGGGGAAAAGTGAAACAATTGTAATACACCAATAATAGATTAATTTAAAAAATTAATGAAATGAAATAAATAAAAATAAAACAAGGCAAAAAAAAAAGAAAGAAAGAAAGAAAAAAGGAATGCCATACTAAGATCAAGTAAAAAGACAAAAAGATCACTTTATAGCTCATACAACTTTGCGAAAAATACTACTGATTCAGGGAAGCATTATATTCACAGATGGTACACACAAATTCTTCATGAAAAACACTACAACATTAAGACAAAATTCAATATTTAAACCAGGTGAGGAATGCTTGGGTAAAGGATGAAAAATTTAGCATACTATGAAAACTCCATGCTGACATTTTAATAACTTACATTTTAAATTTATTACCTTCCCCAGAAATTAACTTCCATCATAGATTTAAAAAGAAATAAAAATAGAAATACTTTTCTTAAAAACAAGTAAAGAAAAACATCATAGTGTAAACTGGAATTAAGCATACAGTTTGAGAAACATCTAAATTCCATTAAACATTTATTTGATTGAATGCTTATAATAATAACTATAACATAATGTTACATATAATGCAAATATATGATTTATATGACACTGATATATAGTAAATTATATAATTATATCTTTGATATAATATATATGATATATACTATGAACATAACAGGAAATAATGTAATTTCATCTTATTATAATAGTAATAGCTAACAATTAGGAAGTGCTTTTCATATGCCAGGCCCTGTTTTAAGCATTAAAACTGGTAGCTCAGAAGCTTGCATGAGAAAACCAAGATTTAGAATTGTTAACATATCCAGGTTATGCATTTAGTAAAGGGAAAAGCTGGCATTTTAATTTAATATGAATCCACATTTGTAACTGTTAAATTTTAAATGTTGAAGTTCTGTACTGGGCATTATGACAAATGCCAGACAGTATGCTAACCCATCCTGAAAGATGATACAATTTCACTGGGGAGACACACATAAACACAAGCACCGGCAATGCTAAGCAGAAGAGATAATGTACCAAAGAGAAATTCTGGTGGGTGGCAAGCAACAGAAACTAACTGCAATAGTAAAGGAAGTTAGGGTAAGGATGTTGATAACATCACAGAATCACTGGAAAGACTGATAAGAAGCCTTAGAAAATGGGTACGGCCTAAGTGAAGCTATCTGAAAGCAAGATCCTCATCACAGAATCTTCCTTTAACCAGATATAACAATATTGAGTTTTGAAAGAACAAAAAAGCTGAAAATGTAAGGAACATCTTAGTTTGTTAAACAGATAGTATCCAGTGTTTAACTTCACTGAATATACGATTTTAAAGTTTCTTAAGTGTGTAGTGTGATTGAAAATGAAAAGGAATTATAAAGGTTTGGTTGATTTTCACTTGAGGGTGTTAATAAGTTATATTTGAGATGTTTTATTATTATCATGGGTCTGTCAGCACAAGTGGTGTTAGGAGAACTGGACAGCACCATGCAAAAAGATAAAACTAGACCACCAACTTAAACCACACACCAGAATAAGCTCAAGATGGATAAAAGACTTTAACATAAGCTCTGCCACCATATGGTCCTAGAGAAAAATACAGGCAGTAAAATTTTAGATATCCTACACAGAAATATGTTTACTGATAGATACTTCACCAAGGGCAAAGGGAATAAAAGAACAAATCAACAAATGGGACTATATCAAACTGAAAAGTTTCTGTTCAACTAAAGAAAATATCAGCAAAATTCAAGGGGAACCAACTGTATGGGAAAATATAATTGCCAATGATACCTCAGACAAGGGTTTGATCTCCAAAATATATAAAGAACTGAGACTCAACACCACGAAGACAGACAGCCCAATTAAAAAATGGGCAAAAGTCCTGAACAGACAACTCACTGAGGAAGACATACAAAGGGTCTGGAGGCATATGAAAGAATGCTCAATATCACTAGCCATCAGAGAGATGCAAATTAAAACCATAAGATGATACCACCTCACACCTGTCAGAATGGCAATCATCAACAAATCAACAAACAACAAGTGTTGGCGAGGATGCGGGGCAAAGGGAACCCTCATACACTGTTGGTGGGAATGCAGGCTGGTGCAGCCACTGTGGAAAACAGTATGGGGTTTCCTTAAAAAACTAAAAATGGAACTGCCTTTTGATCCAGCAATTCCACTTCTTGGACTATACCCAAAGAAGCCTGAGACACCAATTCAT
>PVIW01012485.1:0-31865 GCA_004026585.1 Noctilio leporinus
GTACGGGGTAGGGGGGAGGGATAGGTAGAGGCAAAGATGGGGAGCAGCTTAGACAAGAACCTAGTATAAAGGAACCATGGACATGGACAACAGGTGGGATTGACTTTGGGGGGAATGGGTGGGTGGGTGGGGGGACAGAGGGGAGCAAAAAGGGGATGGATGTAATACAACAACAATAAAATTAAAAAAAAAAAAAATGGATCTGCCTTTTGACTCTGTAATTCCAAGTCTGGGATTATATCTGAAGGAACTCAGGACACAAATTTGAAAGAATATAAGCACCCTATTTTTATTGCAGCATTATTTACATTCAATAAGATATGGAATCATAAGCCCTGGCTGGTAGCACAATAGATAAGGTGCCGGCCTGTGAACCCAAAGATCACAGGTTCAATTCCCAGCCAGGGCAACATAACTAGGTTGCAAGCCAGGTCTCCAGTCATGTGTGTGGCTGGAGGCAGGTGAAAAGCAACCATACATTGATGTCTTTCTCCCTCCACCTCTCTCTAAAAATAATAAAATAAAATCTTTAAAAAATCATTTAAATTAAAAAAAAATTAGATATGGAAGCAGTCCAAGTGTCCATCAGCAGATGAGTGGATAAAACAACTATGGGATTTTTACACATTGGAATTCTACTTGGCCATAAAAAACAAGAAAATTTTACCCTTTGCAACAGTATGGATGAACCTGGTGAACATTATACTAAGTGAAATAATCCAGTCAGAGAAAAACAAGTACCATATGATTTCACTCGTGTGGAGTCTAATGAACAAGCTGAACTAAGAACTGAACTAAGAAGCAAAACAGAGACAGGCTGATAGATGGAGAGCAAATGACAGGCGGTGGGGGGATCATTGGGTGTGGAGGGATCCACCAAAAAGGAAAATGAACTTATGGACATGGACAAAAGTGTGGTGATTGCTGAAGTGGGAGGAGGGCATAATGGGACTAAATAGTAATGGGAAAAAATACAATAAAGATTTTTTTTTTAATCACTGAAAAAAATGAGGTAAGTTACTCACTAAGACTAATTCTAACATGTACTACAGATTCTTATTAGGACAAAAGGCAAATTTTAAAATAAAAAAATAGCAGGATTATAAAGGAAGAAACATAATTTTTGTTATTTACAGGCAACAAGAGTGTACCCTTGTAGTGCACTTAGGAAAAAATCATTTAAATCAATTGTATACTAATATGGTTACCAACTCTGGCCCCCTACCTCACAGCATGGATAAAGTTCAATTCCTTGTAGATTTTAGTTTAAAATATAAAAATTAGAAAAGCAAATGAGAGTGTCTTCAATATCTTTGAGATAGAAAAGTATTTTTATGGGATACTAAAAGAGCACAAGCTGTAAAATTTTAAAAGATTGGACTTTATTGAAATTAAGTACCTCTGCCAATAAGAGACAACACTACAGGATGAAAGATTAAGTCACATGAGATTTATCTAGCCAATAAATAATTCTTATTGAGAATATATAAAGAATTTCACAAATAATAAGAAAATGCAGATAGCTCAATTAAACAAATGAGCAGAAGCCACTTTTCAAAAGGTCAAATGAGCAACCACATGGTGCATGAGGGTAATACAAACAAATAACACAATTAGGTACTACTACATAATCACTAGTAGAGTCAAATGAATAGACTGACAATACCAAGTTTATGGCAAGCTTATGGAGATGTTAAAACTCTCCCATAGTGCCTGTGGGATATAAATTGTCACAACCTCTTTCAAAGGCTGTTTGACAGATTCTACTAAAGCTAAACACCTGCACACCCAGTAACTGAACTCCTAAGTATATATCCAATAGAAATGTGCATGTATGTATTGCAAACATAATTTACAAGAGACCATAGTGGCATATATGTAATAGCTAAAATTTAAAACAATACAAATATTCATCAACTGTAGATTGGGCAAATAAATTGTAACACAGGAATACAATGTAAAACACAATGAACCACTACTACACAGAACACTATGAATCTTACAAACATAACCCTGAGTCAACACTAAAGAATATACTCATGTATTATATTGCTCCAGATGTGTGATAAAAACAATTTTATCACCTTGTAAGAGTGTCTGTGTGCATTTCTTCTTAAATCCATGTTTACTGATCATCTTCTTGATAGCTTCAAGTAGCCATGGTGAGAGTATTTATACAACAGAAATTGTCAAGTGTTACAAATTAGGGCTCCTCCTTTCCCCACCCATAGGAGCTGGTTGTTAGATACTTACTAGTGTACCAACAAATTACCCTCAAAAAGGTACTCTTCTACAGTGCAATAATTCAGAGTAGTGGTTACTTGCAGGGGAGAGTAATAACTGATGGGAAATTGTGGAGGTTTCTTGGGGGCTGGTAAAGTTTTATTTTATATGTTGATATAATTGTTGGTTACACAGGTGTGTTCATGTCATGAAAATCATTAAGCACTTAAAATTAGTGCATTTCACTATATGTGTATTATAAATATATATTTTTAAGTAAGCACATTAAAATTCCCTGATGCAAATCTTTTCATATTTCATACTTCTTTTAATGGCTTTACTGTCTTTTCAGTACTTCGAAGATCAAAACCTTAGGAACTTTTTGCTTCTCATCCTCCTTTCCTTTTTTAAAATATTTTATTTATTAATTTTAGAGAGAAGGGAAGGGAGAGAGGCAGAGAGGGGGAGAGACATCAATGTGTGGTTGTCTTTCACCTGTCTCCAGCCACGAACCTTGCAACCTGGCTTGCAACCTGGTTATGTGCCCTGGCTGGGGAATCGAACCAGCGACCTTCAGGTTTGCAGACCGGGGCCTTCTCCCTTCCTTTTTACCCTCAATCTTAACAATCACTTCCTAAATACTATTATCCTCATCTTTGAATTTCCTTTTCATATCTCTCTCACTATTACCTTTTCCACTTCTGAAACACTGGTACAAGCTTACATGACTTTGTGCATAAGCTATTCTAATCATTCTTAAAATCATCTCCTTGCCTATACTCTTCCCTTGTGGACTTTTTCCTACTCACTGTTGCCAGACTAATCTATTACTGTCCTGCTCTAAAATTTTTGTCAGTATAAAATGATGAAAATAGTTAAATATTAGCTATTTTTCATGGTATTCAAGGTTCATCTGTCAATATTCCTTGTTACCCAACCAACATTATATCTAATTAAAATTGTTGCTAACCCTTAAATAATCCTGTTTTTTCTTCCACATCTTTCCCATATAGCATACCTTTTTTCCATTTCTATTAAAAAGTGTCTAAACTTCAAAACACAAATAATTTATTTATTTCATCCAAGATGTGGTCAGAACACTTAGTAAGTGTTCAATATATACCAAGTTAACTATCCCATAAATAACTAACCACAGGTTTCTACCTTCTCTTCCTGGGAAAAAAAAAAAAAGCCCTTACAGCATAGGCGGATCTGGAATTCTCCCTTGAGTGTAAGGGGTTGAGTTCTATTTGACAACTTTGGTAAGGCAGATGATAGAGGATAAGCTTGTGTGTGGTTAGAGGGAGTGAAGTGCTCATTATGTTTCTTGTATGTGAAACAACTCAGAATCACAGCCAGATGGCATAAAGTTTTTCCATCTGGATGAGGACAAGTATAAGAAGCTACCAAATTTATAAAGTTAGAAAAGATCCAGGAGGGCCTTAAATGATACACACACTATTCATTCCCAAATATGTGAAACATATTTAAGAACTATAGCTCTTGAAAAATGAGGAAACCACTTCCAGAGAATATTTATCAGAGAATACCAACAAAGTAAGTATCAGACACAACAGATTTAACAAAGTTCTGACACACATAACTCAATGGCACAAGATAACAATATTTAATTTGGAGTAATGTTCAAAGACACTTTTGATTTTGTTTAGCACAAATCATCACTCATCTCCAAGGAGAGAAACACAGATGTCCATCCATTAGCATAATAGAAGAATTGCTTCAAGACTTATATATATAATATTGGTGATTTTTTAAAACAGTTTCTTTTAATATTTTATTTCATTATTTTTAGAAAGAGGGGAAGGGAGAGAGGCAGAGAGGGAGAGAGACATCAATGTATGGTTGCGTTTCACCTGCCTCCATCCACAGACCTGACTGGAGACCTGGTTTGCAACCTGGTTATGTGCCCTGGCTGGGGAATCGAACCTGCGACCTTTGGGTTTGCAGGCCGGTGCCTTATCCACTGTACTACCAGCCAGGGGCAACATTGGTGATTTTTAATATTCTATTCAGCCTTATGCATTTCAAGTTGGAGTAGGGCCAGAGGATTCTTTGCTAGCATTATATTTTTTCTTTTGACAAGAGTAAAATATCAATACAAAAAGAGAGCTATATATATATCACCTAGACTTACCAATTATTAATATTTTCTACCTTCTTTCATTAACATTTAACTTGACTGTAAGTGGGAAACAAAACCAAAACATAAATTTAAAACTAATTATAATTTTGTGCCAGTGACATGAAAATGTAAACAAGTTTGCAATTTTCTGAATGTAAATGATTATCAGTGATCCATGGCAGGAAATGGCTTTGAGCTTGTACATTTTTGAACATATTCTGTAAACTATCGGGTTTAAAAATACAAGTTAGGACATATGCTAATTTCTCCCTCTAGCTCAGTACAGACTCATACACAATAAATGATGCAGCACAGTGGGAAACAAATGAAATGAACAAAAACAACATAAACCACACCACAATTTTTGTATTTATATTGCAGGTTGTCCCCCAAAGGATTTAAGGTTGCTTTCAAAATGACATGCTACACAAAAGGATACAAATGAACACTTGACAGGGTGGTATGATAGAAAAATCCAGAAAAAAGTAACATTGGAATTGCAGGGAATAGGGTCCTATAAAGTTATAACAACTTGGCTGCTTGCTTTCTAGTGGCTAAACAGAAAGTAAACACGATAATGAACATGACTCCCAGTACCCGTAAGATAAGGAAAGTGAAGTTTTTCCTAGGCAATTTGTTTGTTTGAGATATATAAGTCTGAGAGCATTTTTTTTGTTTGTTTGTTTTGTGTGTTTTTTCTGTTTGTTTGTTTGTTTGTTTTTTTGTTTTTGTTTTTGGTGTGTCCTGATAGAGAGGATGCTGTGGGAAGTAGTGGATAAGTTCCTGACCATGCTTTATGGTAAGATATGACAATGAGTTTCATTAGGTTTCTGCCAATTCCTTCAGGCTCAGTCAGTGGCCTAGTGCCAAAGTATCATATCATTCTGTAAAAGCAGTTTTTTACTGAATGGTTTTTTGGCATTAAATAAAGCAATCCAAGTCTCCAGCTCTGATAATCTTGCAGCCTGACTCTAAAGTAATATCTATAAAATCCAGATCAAGCACAGACCAGAGTATATAAATGGATTAAGTTGCGGAGAGAAGGTAGGGGGAAATGGAAAATTCCTGAATGAGGTGCAAAGATTTTCTTGGCAAAAACATTGATTTTATGTCAAGTTATACATTGAAACGCTCTAACTGTCCAAAGCAGTGAAATGCAAGAAACGCTACCTTACCCAGTCAGGTAACATATAATCTTCACTGTCTTCATAATAACATGTCAAGTAGAATACTTGCTAGGAATTTAGAAAAACATGTCTTGCAATTATAATGTATTGCATCTATATTAGTATACAATGGGCCAAGCAAAAGTCATAGATTTTCTTAAGGAAATTATGACAATCATATTACCTTTTGTCTTGACCTTCTTTTTACTTATTTATTTTAAATCTGTTTTTAAAAAGATTTTATTTATTATTTTCAGAGAGGGGAAGGGAGAAAGGCAGAGAGGGAGAGGAACACCAATGTATGGTTGCCTTTCACCTGCCCCCAGCTACAGATCTGGCTGGAGACCCGGCCTGCAACCTGGCCGTATGCTCTGGCTGGGAATGGAACCAATGACCTTTGGGTTCGCAAGCTAGCACCTATCCACTGAGCCACTAGTCAAGGCCCTTAACCTTCCTTTTAAATATGAAACAGAGACCTGGTACAGAGGCTTACGCCAATGAATGCAGAAAGCCATATAAACTACTAAAACACATTATTTTCTCCTTTCTGAAAATATTCTGTGGTCTGTGGGTATATTTAATAAGAAAGTTTTAGCCTAAACCTTGTAATAACTCCCTATTCCTCAAGTGTGGGCTGTGTACTTTATCACATTAGTTACCATATACGTACATTCATTCGTTTACTAATCTCTGGAATGCCCATTATTTCCAGGAACTATTCTAGACCCTGAGAGACAGCAGTGAACCAAATGGTCAAAACAACTGCTTTATAACCATGTTAGGAAGAAAAATAATAATAAATATATGTTTGATGATAAACATGATTTAAAAAGTAAATAAGGAACCCAAAGGTCGCTGGTTCAATTCCCCAGCCAAGGCACATAACCAGGTTGCAAGCCAGGACTCCAGCCAGGTCTGTAGCTGGAGGCAGGTGAAAGACAACCATACATTGGTATCTCTCTCCCTCTCTGCCTCTCTCCCTTCCCCTCTCTCTGAAAATAGTGAATAAAATCTTTTTTAAAAATAATAAAAACAAATAAATGAGGTGGGAGATATGGGTAAAGATAATAGATGGATAGCAGTCAAGCCTTTCACACAGGATAATTGAGGAAAGTCTTGCCTCATAAAGCACATCTGAGCAGAGATCTAAAGGAAGTGAGAAAGTGAGGTATATGGATTTTAGGAAGAAAAGAGATCCAGGAGAGAGAACAGTAAGTGAAAAGTCCCTGAAGCAGAAGTGTGCTTAGCCTGCTAGAGGGATAGCAAGAAGGCAATTGTGGATGGAGCAGAGAGAATAAAGGGTAGTTGAGAATAAAGGTAGGAGTTGAGATCTGGGAGGCACCTAAGGACAGAGCTTGCAGGGCCTTGTAAGCCATGGCCAGGACTTTGACTTTACGGTAAGGGAAAAAGTTAAGGGTGTGTATCTGTTGAGGTTCTGGAGGGAAACAGATGGTGCAGACAAATTAGGTTAATTTTAGATGTCTAAAAAAGGAACTATTTATAAAGCACACAGGTAGAAAAAAGACCAAGGTTAGTACAGTAAACCCAGACTAAAATCTGCTAGGCTTTTTATAATTCCCATGATTGGCAGGGTATGGAAAAACACAGGGGTCTGTAGGACTGTGGAAGAGGTTGTGGAAAGGAATGAAACATTTCTGAAGAGTGCAGTCAATACTCAGCCACCCTTCAGGTAGGAAATCTGGAGAATAAAGATGCCAATATTTCTCCTTCCTGTTTATTCCCCTGTTCTGGATCCCATATATCTAAATCCAAATGGAAGACAGAGAACAAATAAGCCCTTTAACTTATCCAATAGAGTTCAGCTCTCCATGGCAGAGAGCAGGGTACAGAAAAGTAGAGAATAGACTGGTGGGGTAAGTGGAAAATATCCAATACAAGCAAGAGAGATTGTTGAGCTAGTTAATGGCCAAACATGTATTTTTTCAAAAGAAAAGATGCCACACTCAACTGAGGAAGATTTTTGTAAACTCCTATGCCCTGGGACTGATTGAACTGATACATAATGTTGAGTAAAGGAAGAATTTAGAAATAGTGTACCCATCAAACACTATTGTTGACTCCAGAACTACTGACATCTTTTATTAAATTAAGAAGTAGATCATAGAATAATTGGCAGTTATGCTACATCCCAACAGCATACAGCTGTATTAAAACCACTGGTATGCTTCAGTTCAGGAAGCTCCTGATGATACCACCAAAGAAAATTCTGTCTTTTGTGAGCCCTTGTGAAAACTTCATTCTTTGAGGGTAGAACAATATGCTTACAAAATTTTGTTGCCAACAACAGCAACCAAAAAAATCTTTGATTCTCTATGGATAGATGAAATTCACCCAATGTTTTGGTGAACCTTCTGGTTATTCTTTATTTTCTTTATTAAAAGGAAGTTCATGCTAAACCCTAGCTCATTGTTTATTGTTTATAAATAAATTCAAATTTTATTTTATTTTTTTCATAAGAGAAAGTTTTACTCATATAACTACAATAGATAAGTACGCAATGCCATATATAATCAAAAACAATATTTTTCAGATATCAAAGATGTTAGATGTAATGTATTATTCATATTCTTATTTTATTTACATATGCCACTACTGTGTTTGCAATAAAAAGTAATAACTTAAATGTTCTGGTGTAAACTAGAGATAGCATAGAGATTGATAGTGGATAATTTTGAGTGAAGAGTAAATTATACAATACAATTTTATGAGTCCAAATGTAAGAGAAATAATAAGAAAGTAGACATAGTACAATCATATTTTAAAAAATAGAACATGGAATGGGCATTAGAATTGGTCTAGTTCAACATCCCAAGTTTTTGAATAAGAAAGTTGAGGTCCAAGGAGGACAAATGATTCTCCCAAAGTCACACAGCTAATGATATCTTCACTCTCAGTCCAGTGCTCATTTTTTTAAATTTAATTTTATTGTTGTTGTATTACATCCATCCCCTTTTTACTCCCCTCTGTCCCCTTCCCCACCCACCCACACCCCCGCAAAGTCAATCCCACTTATTGTCCATGTCCATGGTTCCTCCATACTAGTTCCTTGACTAAACTGCTCCCCTTCTTGAATTCTAGAACAGCTTTAGATTTAAAGGAAAAAAATATGAAGATATTACACAGAGTTTCTATATACCCTGTACCCAATATCTCCTATTACTAACATGTTACATTGCTATGATACATTTGTCACAATTAATGAACCAGTATTGATACATTATTATTAACTTAAGTTCATACTTTATTCAGATTCCCTTAGTTTTTACCTAGTGGGTTTTTTTTTTTTTTTTGTTTACTGTAGCATCCAGGATACCACCTTACATTTAATATGGTATCTCCTTAGGTTCCTCTTGGCTGTTATATTTCTTCAGACTTTTCTTGTTTCTAATAACCTTCATAGTTTGAAGGAATGCTGGCCATTTGTTTTGTAAAATGTCTCTCAGTTGGGATTTGTCTAATGTAATTCATAATTAGACTAGTGTTGTAGTATTTTGAGGAGGTCACAAAGATGAAGTGCCATTCTCATCACCTCTTGTAAAAGGCACATACTATCAATGTGACTGATCAATGTTATTGATCTTGGTCAAGTGCCTGGGGTAGAGTTTGTCAGATTTCTCTATTATAAAGTTAAACTTTCATTCCCCTGTTTCCATACTTCAACTCTGAAAGTAAATGCACACAGCCCACACTTAAGGTGTGGAGAGTTATCTTCTACCTCATTGAGAGTAGAGTATCCACTTTAAATTATTTGAATTTCTTTTGCACAGATTTGCCTATTCGAATCCCCCATCTATTTATTTAGTCAATCATTTATTAAACCAGTATGGAAATACATATTTATAACTAAGTATTGTGTTAGCCAAAAAGTTCGTAAGGATTTTTTCCATAAAAGACACATTCTTCATCTTCACCAATAAATATATTGATTTGTATATTTTAGTATGCCAGCTATCTCTTGTGTGGTATAACATTGATTGTTCTCAATTAATTTCTCAATTTAATTGTTATCAACTTCAACTTGCCTCTCCAGCTGTGGAGCATCATCCAGTGAGAAATCTCCAGCACGAAACTTTGCGAATCACTTTTGACACATTTGATTCGTCATAGCACTTCCTCCATACACTGCACATATTTTGTGTGTGTTTTTATTGCTTTTCTACTTTCTTGAAATAATAAAGCTTAATATGCCAAACATTGTATATTTTCTTCCATCTTCAATATTAAAGTGGCTACACCAAAAATTACCAATTTTGATGTTATTTTTAATGCATGCTGATATGTCAGCTGTCACAATACAGTCTAACAAAATTGTTTTGAACAAAGTTAAAGACAACTAAGCACTACTAAAGCCATCTTATGAAATAAAACAAACAAACTTTTTGGCTAACCCAATATTTCATTTTAGAGGCACTATTATAATTTGTGTTATTATTTTCATTTCTAATTCCAAATGTTCCTTGTTAGTGTACAGACAAGCAATTGACTTTTAGATATTTACCTTGTATACTGTGACCTTGGTATCCCCTCTTATTAGTTTTAGGATTTTTTTCCTTGTAGTGAAGGAGGGTGGATATTTTACACAGACAATCAAGCCATTTATAAACAAACACTGCTTTATTTCTTCTTTCCAAATCTATATATCTTTAATTTTCCTCCCTTCCCCTCTCCCTTCCAGCACCCACATGGTATTTTTTATTTTATTTTTTCTGTCTTATCACACAAGCTAGGACTTCTAATGGCATTGTTTAGGAGTGATGTGAAAAGGCATTCCTACTTTGCTCCTGATCTTAGAGGGAAAGTGTCTACATTCTCACTATTAAATATGATGTTAGCTGTAGGGTGTTCCTTATCAAATTGATGGACTATCCTTCTATCCTAGTTTGCTGAGATATTTTTAAGTAATAAGTGTTGTGTTTTGTCAAATACTTATCAGCCTCATTTGATATAATAATGTTATATTTCTCTTTTATCCCATTAGTGTAGTAGATTGCATTCATTGATTTTCAAATGTTGACTCAGCCTAGTATACCTGAAATAAATTCCACTTGCTCATTGTGTACATTCTTTCAATACATTTTTGGTTTTGATTTGCTAATATTTTATGACTTTTGAATCTATGGTCACAAAAGATATTTCTATTCTTGTAATTTTTTTTAAAATCTGGCTTTAGTATTAGTGTAATGCTGTCTTCATACAAGGATTTTGGAAGTATATCCTTTACTTTTGTTTTCTGGACAAGATTGTAGAGAATAGGTATTATTTCTTCCTTAACCTTAAATGCCAGTGAAACCATCTGGGCCTGGCTCTTTCTCTTTTACAGAGCTAATTTATTTATTCAAGTTATTTAATAAATATCTATTTCATCTTGTGTGTGTTCTGGTAATTTTTGTCTTTCAATGAATTGGTCAATTTAATGTAAATTATCAAATTATGGGCCTGAAGTTGTTCACTTTACTATCACTTACTATCTTTATAATATCCATGAGAACATTAGTGATGACTCCCCCTTCCATTGCTCATATTGGTATTTTGTGTTCTCTTTTTTCTTGTATAGCCTAGAGGTTTATCAATTATATTGATTTTTCAAAGAAGCAGCTTTTGATTTTTCCGATTGTTCTCTGTTTTTTTCCTGTTCCTAGTTTCATTGGTTTCTGCGATAATTTTCATTGTTTATTTTCTCCTGCTTGCTTTAGGCTTAAGTTGCTCTTTCATCCCTAGTTTTGTCAGGGGAAATCTTACATTCCAGAGTTCAGAGCTTCTTTTATTATATATGCATTTAATGCTATTCATTTCCCTCAAAACACTCTTTTTACTATATTTATTATACCTCATAAACTTTGACAAGTTGTATTTTAAATTCACTTAGCTAAAAATATTTTTAAATTTGTTCTGAGTCTTCACCTTTGACTCATGTTATTAGAAGTGTGTGGTTAATTTTCAAATATTCTGGAACTATCAAGCTCTCCTTCCATTATTGATTTCCAGTTTAACTTCATTGTGGTCTAAGACATACATTATATGATTTCTACCATTTTCAATTTGATTAAGTTATTTTAATGAGGTGTTCTATAAATGCCAAACAGATCAAATTAATTGATAGTACTATTCAGCATTATCCTTACTGATCTATATCCTTAGTGATTTTGTGCCTCTTGATTAATCAATTACTGAAATTAGAGTGTTAATAGTAACATTTTTTATTATTCCTTTTACAAGCATCATTTTTACCTGACATATTTTGGCATTTTTGTATTTAGGTTCATACACATTAAGGATTATTATATCTTCTCAGGAAATTGACCCATTTATCATGTAATTTCTCTCTTTATCACTGATAATTTTTCTTGTTCTGAATCTGCTTTGTCTGAGATTAATATAGCTATTCCAGTTTTCATTTGTTTAGTGATAGCATAATATATTATCTATCCCTTTATTTTTAATATTTCTTATTATTCATATTTAAACTGGTATGAAGTAGACAACATATAGTTGGGTCTTATTTTTATATCCACTCTGATAATTTCTTTCTTTTGATTGGTATGTTAAGATAATTTTCACTTTAAATCATTATTGATATTGTTGGGTTGATATCTACCATATTTGTAGCAGTTTGTAATTGTTGCTCTTGTTCCCTCTTCTTCTTCTGTTTTATCAAGCTTTGATTGAGCACATAGGAAGTCAACCACAAGTTCAAAAAATAGCTAGAATACTATTCTACAAAATTATTTAAATCCTAGGGATTTTTATTTTATCTCCCCTTAGTTGACATAATTTCTACTCTGGGGACCAGCTGAGCACTGCAAGTGCCATTATTTCTGAAGGCTTCAACTTGTGAAACACCTGTAGAGGAAAAACAGAGGGTACTGAAAAATGTAAGACCTGTGCACAGCCAAAACAACAACAACAACAACAAACAAACAAACAGAATCTACTACTTAAGAAGGAAAACTTCAAAAAGAGTAAGTTGTAGTTCCAGTAGCTTAAAATGAAGTTGAGTTGCATTATTGGAGAGGGGAAGATCTGACTCAAAAACCAAATTCATTTTTTACTATGGGTTTGGCACTGTGTCTAGGACAACTTTCACAAAAGTGAGTTCGGCAGTACACCATTTCTGTGATATATTTCACAAAAATAGCATTCCAGAATAAAATAAGTATTAAACAAGAAAAAAACCGCTTAATCTTGCTATAATATATCTAAAATACTATGATTTAACATGTAATAATTATGTAAGCTATTGGCATAGTTTAAAATTTTTGCATTAATTCTTCACAATCCAGTATGTATGTTAAATATGTATAAAAATATCTATGGGTGTAAATGTGTTTTTGCATGTGTTTGGTAATATTGCAATTCATGTGACTTAAAAGAGTAATTCTTTAAACAAATGAATTAACATAGGCATTTTGAAATAGCAAAAAGAAAACTTTGTATTAATATGATTCGAGAAGCTGACAGAAGGCAGTAATTGAATGGTGAATTGTCTGGATGTGAAAGGAAAAAATTTAAAAAGTACACATTGGTGGTTACAGAATAGATAGGGGATATTAAGAAGATAAAGGAAATGGAGAAGCCAAAGAACTTATATGCATGACACATGGACATGAGCTAAGGGGGGCACTGCTGGAGGGAATGGGGTACTGGGTGGAGGGGGGCAAAAGAGGGAAAATTGGGACAACTCTAATAGCAAAATAAATAAAATATATTTTAAAAATAATATAAATAAAAACATTGGTTCTTAGTTATATAAATAGCTTCATTACATATCAGTGATTCCTAAATAGCAATACTGTATGTACATGATAAGTGATGTTATCCATCGGCACATAACAATGATTAGACTACTACTATTTTTTAAATCTCTGAAAAATTACATTTAGTAATGCTTTCTTGTTACTCAAAGGTTCTGCTTACTTTGTGGAAAGAACAATCTTTACCTCACCAGTACCAAAGAATTGGTAACACAGGATAATTGTGTTAAAATATAAAGACCAGGGATCTCTTTTGTAGCTTGGTCTCCAAAGTGAAAGCTCACATTCAAGAAGGATGAAAGACAGTCCAATATGGGATTCTAAATTGGATTCTGTAATAGAAATAGGACTTTAGTAGAAAGGGGAAAGGAAGAAATATAAGAATTTCTAGTCACATCTATGTATAAATAACAAAAAAAAGAAGAAAAGTTCTACCACTATTTATTATGAGATACCTTTTATTTGGTCCCTAATTCTAGATTTATAGAGTACTC
This sequence comes from Noctilio leporinus, assembly GCA_004026585.1. Taxonomy (NCBI): domain Eukaryota; kingdom Metazoa; phylum Chordata; class Mammalia; order Chiroptera; family Noctilionidae; genus Noctilio; species Noctilio leporinus. The sequence continues at coordinate 13,799 of PVIW01012485.1, forward strand.
AGAAATTCCATGTCTCCTATGATGGGTTCCATAGTGCAGAATGATACAATGTATTATTGTTTTTACCCACACTATTAAAAAGATGAATGGGTTACATCATTAAATTAACCTTCATGAAGTGATTAAGGAGCTAGAAATGATTAGGCTATGTGCTAGGATTAGGTTTATGTTAGGTTAGGGTTGGGCCTAGAAATGATTTTTGACAGATAGATGGGGAGGGGGAACAGAGAGACAGACAAAGGTAACACTTGTGATATATACTCAAGCAAATGAAAGAAAACACTACAAAAACTTTGTTTCATCTGAAATTCTGAGTTTTCAGAAATCAAATTCTTTTGTCAAGAACACGTTCAGTTCTGTTTACAACATTTTTGAAGAAAGATAATCATATAAAATCATGCCAGCTTAAAATGTATTAATTAATAAAAATGCCAGATATTTGAGCAGGTTACTATAGCTAAAGGGGAATAAGCATATCAAAAAATAACAAACCACTGCTTAAAAATACATTAAAACCACATTTTATACACTTTGTATGCCATTTACAATACTATCTTAGTAGGATCCTTTATGTACCATAAGTATTTAATTTTTGGTTGGCCAAAAAGTCTGTATTTTTTTCCATACATTAAAAGATACATTTTATATTTTCATCACTAACTTTATTGATTTAGATATTTTGAATATGTTGACTATCTCCTGCATGGTATATTAATTGTTCTCAGTTAATGTCTCAATTTGATAGCTATCAATTTTAGCTGGTTCACCTGATTATAGAGCATCCTCTAGCTTGAAATCTCCAGCACAAAACTTTGCAAACCACTTCTGATATGTGTGATCAATCACAGCACATTCACACATTTTTTTGCATTTCAGTTACATTTTCACCTTTCTTGAACTAATAATGCATAATATGTAGAAAATGTTGCATATTTTCTTTCATCTTCAATATTAAAATGGCTGCACAAACATAACCAATTTTGATAAGCTTTTTGCTAATAGTGCACGCTGATATGACAGCTGTCACAATACAATCTAAGAAAATTATTTTGAATGAAGCAATACAAGAACCATCTTATGGAAAAAATCAAAATAACTTTTTTGCCAACTCAATAAAAGCCCGTTAAGAGGCATGTGGCATTTAAGATGATGTACAATACTTTATTTTTAAATTATATTTTATTGATTATGCTATTACAGTTGTCCTGATTTTTCCCACTTCGTTGCCCTTCACACAGCATACATACCCCACTCCCTCAGACAATCCCCCCATCATTGTTCCTGTCCATGGGTCTTTGCTGCATTTCCTATACTTTACATCCCCATGGATATTCTGTAACTACCTATTTGTACTTCTCAATCCCTTCACCTCTTCACCCATTCAGCCACATCCTCCTCCCATCTAGCAACCATCAAAATGCTCTCTGTATCCATGATTCTGTGTTTTCTTTTAATTTAATTTTATTGTTGTTGTATTACATCCATCCCCTTTTTGCTCCCCTCTGTCCCCCTCCCCCCACCCATTCCCCCCAAAGTCAATCCCACCTGTTGTCCATGTCCATGATTCCTTTATATTAGGTTCTTGTCTAAACTGATTCTGTTTTTGTTCTTCTTGTTTGCTTAGTTTGTTTTTAGATTAAATTATAGATAGGTATGTATTTTTGTAATTTTATTGTTCATAGTTTTGATGTTTTTCTTAAATAAGTCCATTTAACATTTTATATAATAATGGTTTGGTGATGATGAGCTCTCTTTTTTTTTAAATCTGGGAAGCTCTTTTTTTTATTATTGTATTAAAGTTATCTAATTTTACCCCCATTGCTCTCTGCTGTCCTGCCCTCCCCATCCCCCTATAACAGTTAATACCACATGTTGTCCATGTCCATGGGTCATCCATGCTAGTTCCTTGACTAAACTGTTCCCCTTCTTTGCCTCTTTCTCCCCCTCCCCTTCACCTCTGTACACTGAAAGTCCATTCCCTGTTTCCATGCCTCTGGCTGTATTTTGCTTGTTTGTTTTATTCATTAGTCTCCTGTATTGAGTGAGATCATATGGTATTTCTCTTTCACTGACTGACTTATTTCACTAAGCATGCACATAACAAGGTTGCAAACCAGGTCTCCAGTCAGGTCTGTGGCTGGAGGCAGGTGAAACGCAACCATACATTGATGTCTCTCTCCCTCTCTGCCTCTCTCCCTTCCCCTCTTTCTAAAAATAATGAAATAAGATCTTAAAAAAAAAAAAGAAAAAGGTTGGAAGTCTTCCCTCCTCTTAATTTCAGAGTAGTTTGAAAAATATAGGTGTTAGTTCTTCCTTAAATGTTTGGTAAAATTTGCCTGTAAAGCCATCTGATTCAGGGCTTTTGATCACTGAGTGTTTTTTTTGAAATTGCTACAATGTCATTAGTTATAATAGACTTATTCAGGCTTTTGAAAAAAGATTCTATTTATTATTTCCATACCGAGAGGAAGGGAAAGAGGCAGAGAGGGAAAGAAACACGAATGTATGATTGTCTTTTACCTGCCTCCAGCCACAGATCTGCCTGGAGACCTGGCTATGTGCCCTGGCTGGGGAATCAAACCAGCGACCTTTGGGTTTGAAGGCCAAGGCCAGCGGCACCTTATCCACTGTGCTACCAGCCAGGGCAGGCTTCCTTATTCTTGAGTTTTGGAAGATTATGTTTCAAGAAACTTATCTATTTCACTCAGATTGTCCAATTTGTTGGTATATAATTGTTCATAATATTTTCTTACAATGGTTTGTATTTCTTTGGTGTCAGTTTTTACTTCTCCTCTTTCACTTCATGGTTTTTGAGGTTGGTTCTCTATATATTTTTTCTTGATAAGTGTGATTAAACCTTTGTCAATCTTGTTTATCTTTTCAAAGAGCCAGCTCTTAGTTTCATTGATTTTTTGTACTGTTTTTTAGTTTCTATGTCATTTATTTCTGCTCTAATCTATTATTTCCTTCCTTGCTTGTTCTTTTCCTAGTTCTTTTTGGTATAGGACTAGGTTGAGTATTTGAGATTTTTCTTGATTCTTGAGTTAGGCCTGTAATGCCATTAACTTCCCTTTCTGGCATGCTTTTGCTGTGTCCCATAGATTTGTGTTGTTGTGTGCTCATTTTTATTTGATTCCAGGTAATATTTTACTTCTTCCTGATCTCGTTGCTAATTCATTTGATGTTTAATAACACATGTTATTTAACCTCCATGTATTTGAATGTTTTTCAGGGTTTTTAAAAAGGTTTTTATTCATTATTTTTGAGAGGAGGGTATGGAGGGAGGGAGGGAGAAGGGGAGAGAAACATCAATGTATGGTTGCCTTTCACCTGCCTCCAGCTACAGACTTGGCTAGAGACCTGGCTTGCAACCTGGCTTGAGACCTAGGGAATTGAACCAATGCCTTTGGGTTCACAGGCCATCAGGAGTTGTTTTAATTGTAATTTATATCTAGTTTCATAACATTATAGTCAGATAAGATGCTTGGTATGATTTTAATCTTCTTCAATTTATTAAGACTTATTTTGGACCTTAATATGTGGTCTATCTTTGAGAATGTTTCATGTGCACTGAAGGAATGTATATTCTGTTACTTTTGGATGCAAATTCTTTAAATATTAATTAAATCTGTTTGATCCACTATGTTAAGATCCCTGTTGCCTTGTTGATTTTTCTTTCTGGAAGACCTATCCATTGATGTCAGTGAGTGTTAAAATCCCCTAGCATGACTTTATTGCTGTTGATCTCTTACTGTCTACCAAGATTTTCTTTATATATTTAGGCACTCCTATGTGGGATGCTTATATGAGAGAGGACACACACAAACACACACACACACACACGCACACACACACACACACAAAAAAAAAAAAAAACCAGAATTATCTTCTGGAGGGGAGGCTTCTTATAGTGCAGGCTTGCCCCACTAGGTAAATGTTCTAGGAATTCACTATACCAGTTGGTGTTGTTGTGCAAGACTGAATTCAGATTCAGGGAATTTTTTTGAAGACTCTTTTAATATGTTTGCCCATTTCATGATGGGTGATTTACAACTGCATCTGCCCACACCATTCAGAGTGTTCAACAGTTTTAAAGCAAAAACAGCATGATGCCCAGATCCCACTCTCCCTATTCATCCAATCTTGCCCTAAGTGATGTTTTTTTGTTGTTGTTGTTTGTTCTCCCAGATGGGAAAGTCCTCAAAAAGGTACAATTCGTTGATGTGGAAGAAGTGAAACAAAAAATTACAGAAGCTATAAAAAGCATCAAAATCAATGAGTTCCAAAACTGTTTCTGAGCAGTGGAAAAAAATGTCTCCACTATTAAGTGGATTTAATTTAAGTCAAGTATATTTAATCAAATGGAGAGTGCTTTGAAGCTGACTAAAGTTCAAACATGTGAGAATAACAAATTTTTTAATAAGTAAATTCTGGGTTATTTGGGTCCTTCCTCATATGTTTACAAAGGTTATATCTTCTTGTTAGTTCAATTCCTTTAGTATTATGTAGTGAGTTTCTTCATCTCATTATGGTCTTTGTTTTGAAGCCCTTTTTTTTCTTCCTGAAAAAGTATTGCTACGCAAGTTTTTTAAAATCTCTACTTCTATGGAATATAAGGTCTGCCCCAAAAGTATCAAGCCAATGTCAATATACTTAAAAGCTTGTATGGCTGATACTTTTGGGACAGACCTTGTATTTTGGGGTGGAGAGAGTACCAAATTACTTTATTTGAAGGAACAGTGCAAATGAAGGACATAAGTGGATGATTTGGTACAAGTTATAGAAAAGGTGAAGGTTAACTCTAACATGCATGCACTGCTTTGGTGACCAGGGAAGTCACTCCCATGCCTACGGGAAGGCAGCCTAAGGCTTAGCTCTCTTTACAGTCTTCCAGAGTGTGCTTGTCAAAGAGATACTCTGCCATGTGAGTTTCAGGGGCCCCCAACCCCAAGTTGGTTACGTGGTCACCCAATTCCTTGATGGATTTCATCTGCTCATCTAGGTAGTGAGACTCAATGAAATCACACAAATGAGGGTCATTTTTTTTAATGGCCAGTTTGTGCAAGTCCAGCAGTGACTAATTGACACTTTTTTCCAGGTATAATGCACACTCCATTGCATTCAGCCCATTCTCCCAGTCGTCATGGTCTAATTTCTTGATATCCTGAAGGAAAATCTGGCCTCCTTGTTGGTTCTGCAGCTTCATCAATTTCTTGGCATGTTCCCTCTCCTCATGAGATTGGTGAAGAAAGTATTTGGCAAAGTTCTTCAAAGCCACATCATCATGGTCAAATTAGTAAAACATGGACAGGTGCACATAGGAAGCATAGAGCTCCAGATTGATCTGGTGGTTGATAGAGGCCTCCAAGTCCTGGTGGTAGTTCTGGTACACCTACAAGATGGACAGAGACATGGTCATCAGGATGAGTGGCTGAAGACAAGAGGCTTCCCAGTGCTGGAACTGTGATGGGGGCCTCGGAGTAGTCAGAGGGTGCTATGAGAAGGTGGATCCAGACGGCTAGCTGGGATGAGGATCAAGAACCCGGTTCTGCTCAAGCACTATTTTTTTTTTTTTAAGATTTTTATTTTATTATTTTTAGAAAGAGGGGAAGGGAAAGAGGCAGAGAGGGAAAAAGATATTAATGTATGGTTGTGTTTCACCTACCTCCAGCCACAGACCTGACTGGAGACCTGGTTTGCAACCCTGTTATGTGCCCTGGCTGGGGAATCGAACCTGCGACCTTTGGGTTTGCAGGCCGGCACCTTATCCATTGTGCTATCAGCCAGGGCTCTGCTCAAGCACTATTGAAGCAGGAAACCAAGGCAACTCTTTGTGAAGTCTGTGTATTTTTTTTAATCTCTTCATTTTCAGTCTGTTTTTTAGTCTCTATGTCATTTATTTCTTGGATGGATCCCTTGTAGACAGCATATACATGGGTCATGTTTTCTTATCCATTCAGTTACCTTATGTCTTTTGATTGGAGTATTTGATCCATTTGCATTTAAGCTTCTTATTGATAAGTACTTATTTATTGCCATTTTATTCTTTATATCTATGTTCCTCTCACTATGTATTTCTTTTCTTCTTCATAATGCAGACTCTTTAACATTTCTTTGCAATACTGCTTTGGAGGTAATGAACTCCTTTAAGCTTTTTGGGAAGTACGGAAAGCTCTTTATTTTGCTTTGTTGGTTTGAGTAGTCTTGGTTGTAGGCCCTTGCTTTTCATTACTTTGAATATTTCATTCTTTCTGGCCTGAAGTGTTTCTGTTCAGAATGAGCTGACAGCCTTATGGGAGCTCCCTTGTGGGCAACTGTGTCTCCCTTGCTGCTTTTGAGATTCTGTTTGTTTTTAACATTTGCCATCTTAATTATGATATGTCTTGGTGTGAGTCTCTTTGTGTTCATCTTGTTTGAACTGTTTCCATTTTTTGGACTTGTATGTCTATTTCCATCTCTAAGGGAATATTTCTGTCATTATTTTTTCAAATAGGTTTTCAATTGCTTGCTTTCTCTCTTCTCCTTCTGGTCACCCATGATGTGAATGTTAGTAAGCTTGAAGTTATCCCAGAGGTTCTTTACATTATCCTCAATTTATTTTATTTTTTCCTTTTTGCTATTTTTATTTAATATTTTCCCTTCCTTACAATCCAAATCACTGATTTGATCCTTGGCTTCATCTACTTTATTTTGATTACCTATAAATTTTTCTCCATTTCATTTAGTGTATGCCTCATTTCTGACTGGTCCTTTTTTATCCTGTTGAGGTTCTCACTAAGTCCATTGAGGATCCTTCTAATAACCAGTGTTTTGAACTCTACAGCTGATAGATTACTTATCTCCATTTTGTTTATTTTCTGGAGTTTTCTATTCTTTCATTTCAGACATGTTTCTCTGACCCTCCCCCCATTTTTTGTATCTATGTAGAGCTGCTATGTCTCCTAGGCTTGGTATAGTGGTTTGATATAGTAGGTGTTCTGTATGGTCCAGTGGCACAGCCTCTCCAGTAACCCAAAATGGGCACTCCAGGTGCATTCCACAATGTGTGCTGCATAGACCTTCCTCTTTTGTTGAGCCTTGATTGCTGTTGGCATGTCAATAGGAGGGGTTTGCTCCTGGGCCAATCAGTGCAAGGACTGGCTATAACCACAGACCCCTGAACATTGTGGAAGATCAGCTGTGCAGGGGCCCACCCCACAGAGCAGAATTTACTTCATTGAGGCTCTGCTGCCAGCTGAGTCTGCCTCTTGAGTGTGTCACTTATGGATGTGTTTGGGAGGTGATGCTTTGATGTGGTCTGAAGCTGTCTGCTGGATGCATTGTCTTTGGGGCCTCCCAGGAGGTGCAGAACCAAGTCAGCCACCACCTGTGTCCTTCCCAGAGCCACTTAGCATGAGCTATAAGTGATCTGCAAATGACTTTTAATTTTAATGGATTTGGAGGTGTCCAGGCAAGACCAAGCTGTGACCCAAGGCCAGCTACTTCTAGTGCTGGGCCTGGGGTCTCTGGCAAGATGTACAGGACATGTTGAGGCCAGATGAGAGGTTTTAGGAAAGTATGAAGCATTGGCTAAGAAAGGCCTTCCTATGGAAAACACTGGAAATAGCTTGGGTGGGCCTGAATGTTGGGTGGGGTGGGTTCTCATGTAGTCACCCGAGCAGAGAAAACAGTGTTAGCTAAGTTAATGGAGTCTCAGATATGGCAACTGCCTGCCAGCTCTGTTGAGGGAAGGCTCAGAAAAGGAGCAATGGCCTCTGCCCACACTTCTATTTGGGAGAAAGCTGCTCTGCACCAGCTCTCACCCTGATGCCAAACTATTCACTTCTTCCCCATATGTCTCTGGTGACTTTCAAGCTACTGCCCCAGCACTGAAGCTCAGCAGGGGTGAGTCCAAGTTCGTCCATGAATGGGCCTTTTAAGAAGAACTGCCTGGGATTCCAGAAACCCTCCTCTCCTACTGGTTTTTACAGACAGAAGTTATGGGAACTTGTCTTGCACTGGAACCTTAGGCTGTGGTGCCTAGTGTGGGGCTCACACCCCTCACTCCTAAAGGAGAACCTCTGCAGCTGAGATATTTCTCCCAATTTTAATCCACTACATGTAGATGTGGGACCAGTCCATTCCTTATCTCCTCCTCTCCTACCAGTCTCAAATTGTAGAACTTCCATTCAGCCAGATTTCAGGTGGTTCTTAATGATGGTTGTTCTGTAGTATAATTATAATTTTTATGTGGTTGTGGGAGGGGAAAGTACCACATTTACCTACAATGCCATCTTGACCAAAAGTCCACAGAAAGTTTTATTTTTTAATATTTTCAGAAAGCTTTATAAGACACTAAAAAGCTGACTATAACATTTACATTAAAAGGAAAAGGAACCATAATAATCAAAAACTGGAAAAAAAAAGTTAGAGGAAAACTGTTACCTGGTTTGAATACTTACTATAAAGCTACAGTAATCATGAAAGTGTGGTATTGCCAAAAAGATAGATCTAGACATCAATGGAACAAAATAATGAGCCCCAAAATAGGCCCACACAAATATAGTCAACTTATATTTAACAAAGGTGCAAAGGCAACTCAATGGAAAAAGAAAAAACTTTTCACAGATCGTACTGGGAAAATTGAATATACATATGCAAAAAAATGATCCTCAATACATACCTCATACAAACACAAAATTTAAATCAAAATGGACCACAGAACAGAGTGTAAAACTATAAAATTTCTAGGAGAAATTGTAGAAGAAAATTTGTGTGACCTTGGAACAGACAATAAATATTTAGAAACCAACAAAAGTGTTATCCATACAAAATAAACAAATTTGTCTGTAATAAATTATATATTTATATGTTTTTAAAGATACAAGAATTAGAAGATAAAACAAGCTACTAAGTAAAATACTTGTAATTTACATGTCTGATAAAGAACTTACCTGTACAACATACAAAGTTCTCTTAATTAACAATAAGAAAACAAACCCTTGTCTGAGGTATCATTGGCAAATATGTTTTCCCATACAATTGGTTCCCTTTTCATTTTGTTGATGTTTTCTTTAGCTGAGCAGAAACTTTTTAGTTTGTGGTAATCCCATTTGTTTATTTGTTCCTTTGTTTCCCTTGCCCTGGGAGATATATTTGTGAAAATGTTCCTGCATAAGACATCTAAAATTTTACTGCCTACATTTTATTCTAGGACTTTTATGGTGGCACATCTTATGTTTAAGTGTTTTATCCATCTTGAGTTTATTCTGGTGCATGATGTAAGTTGGTGATCTAGTCCCATTTTTTTGCATGTCCCTGTCCAGTTCTCCCCACACCATTTGTTGAAAAACTATTTTTACCCCATTTTATGTTCTTTCCCTCTTTGTCAAATATTAACTGAACATAGAGACCTAGGTTTATTTTTGGTTTCTCTATTCTGTTCCATTGATCAATATGCTTCTTCTTATGCCAGTACCAGACTGTTTTGATTACAGTGGTCTTGTAGTATAGTTTGATATCTGGTATTGTGATTCCTCCTACTTTGTTCTTCTTCCTCAGAAATTGCTGAGGTTATTTGGGGTCATTTTTGGTTTCATATAAATTTTTGAAGTATTTGTACTAGACCTATGAAATATGTCATTGGTATTTTACTACAGATTTGGGTCAAGGGTTTGATCTCCAAAATTTATAAAGAACCTACATGACTCAACACCAGGAAGAAGCACAACCCAATTTAAAAAACAGGCAAAAAAACATGAACAGACACTTCTCTAAGGAAGCCATACAGAGGGCCCATAGGCCTATGAAAGAATGCTCAACATCACAAGCCATCATAGAGATGCAAATTAAAAGTATGGTAAAATACCACACTACACCTGTCAGAATGGCCATCATTAATGAATCAACAAACAACAAGTGCTGGTGAGGATGTGGATAAAAGGGAGCCCTAGTGCACTATTGGTGGGGATGCAGGCTGGTGCAGCCACTGTGGAAAATATGGAATTTCCTCAAAAATCTAAAACTGGAGCTGCTTTTTGATCCAATGATTTTACGGCTAGGATTATACCTAAAGAATTCTGAAACACCAATTCAAAAGAACCTATACAACTCTATGTTCATAGTAGCACTATTTGTAATAGCTAAGTCCTAGAAACAGCCTAAGTTCCCATCAGTGGATGAATGGATAAAAAATAAATAAAAAAAGACTTGTAGTGCATTTACACAGCAGAAAGAAAGAAGGAGCTCCTACCATTCTGACAGCATGGATGGAACTGGAGAGTATTATGCTTAGTGAAATAAGCCAGGTGGCAACAGACAAATACCATATGATCTCACCTAATACAAGAAATTAATGAACAAAACAAACAAATTAGCAAAATAGAATCAGAGGCATGAAAACAAGGAAGAGACTGACAGTGACCAGAGTGAAGGGGGTATGAAAAGAAACAGGGAAAGAAGAGGAAGGGTTAATCAAGGAACTAGTATAAATGACCCATGGAGACAGGGTAGGGATTAACTGTGGGAGAGGGGATGGGGTGGGTGGGGCCAGGGAGAACAATGGAGGAAAAAACGGTACAACTGTAATAGAACAACAATAAATTTATAAAGACTAACAGTAAAAAGAAAAGAAATAGTCTAGTTAAATAAAAACAAAGATCTGAACAAATATTTCATCAAAGATGATATAGGATGACAAGTATATGAAAAGATGTTCAATATTATTTGTTATTACAAAAATAAGTATTAAAACAATTAAATTAGTACATATCTATTAAAATGGCTAAAAATTCTTAAATGACAAGATGCTGACAATGATGGAGAGTAATATACACTCTTAATTCATCAGTGCTGGAAATATAAACAGTCCAGTCACATTGGAAAACAGTTTAGCCATTGTTTATAAAGTTAAACATAGATCTATAATATGGCCTGGTTACTGAACTCATAGGCAAGAATTCAAAGTAACTGAAAATTTACTTTCACACAAAAACTTGCATACAAGTATTTTAACAGCTTTTTATAATCTCTAAGAGATTCGGGAAGATGGCGACAGAGTAGAGAGCAGTGCTGATGATGTTCATGAGTACCAAAGCAGCTAGAGGACAAGATAGGGAGCATGAGTCATCTTCAGGACCCTAGGAATTGGAATGGGCAGCATCTGGACACAGGGGAGCACAGCCCACAGGCAGAGGAGGCCAACAGGACAGTAGGTGAGGCAGTTCCCGACCGACTGGCCTGCGGGCCAAGGTCGGCTCTGGGCAGTGGCGGCTCTGCCCAGGGGGGCAAGTTTGACTGGGGCCAGCTCCGGGCTCCCTGGTGACTGAAAGTCTCAACAGTGAAGTGCGGGCAGCGAGGGCAAACACCATAGGGAATGTGGAATTGAACTCTTGCAGGGGAGGGACTGTGTGAGAGACTCACTCTACCAACAGGGAGAGGAGGCTCCGCTAGGGGCTAGAGGCAGAGGAGAAGAGTCCTGCCGAAGCCAGAGTGGGAGAGCCCGGAAGTGCACCAGACGGGGCAGCAAGAGGGCTGAAAACAAACTAGGAAACAGCAGCTAGGAGCCCCTGTGAGGGGGCAGACCCAGCCCTGTGCACCCACACAGGCCCCCAGGCTCCGTGGAAACTCCAAACTGTGAACATGAGAGCCAGTGAGTCTGGAACTAGTAACAAGGGCAACTGACCCGCCATTGCCAGAGACAAAGGCCACACCACCCACGCCTGGGAGGGGCTCATCACAGAGGCCACCTAAAGGACTTCTCTGACAGCTGGTTGGCTTGGAGGAGTGGTGCACACGCCAGAAGGGCGGAACAATGTAGGCGGACCCCAGACAATGTTGACAGACAGGGGCAGGCTCCTCCCAGAACTGCGGGGGTGGGGCCAGTTGTCACAGGGACCAGCAAAGATTCTGGCAGCTATGCAGGGGTGCTGGGTGCTCTTCCAGGGCAGGAACCTCCGCCAGGAGTGGGAGGGGGCACCCTGCGGGCTCCAGAATACTGGCAGCCCTAAAACCCAGCCAGGCTGCGGAAGGCCCAGCCTACCTGGGGGCAGACACTCAGAATCAGCCCTGACTGTGACAATCAGAGGCCCTGCCACCCGCCAAGACCAGCTACAATATAGACTATAGACTGTAAAGTCCTGACCAAGAAAAAGAAGCAGCCTCAAAAAAGGGATTGCTGCCAATCTCAACCACCTGAGTTATACCGAGAGCAATATGAACTATTAATCACCAACATATCCTTTGCAAAAGTTACTTCTCACATATTCTTAATCCCCACCATACCTCAATCCACCTAAATACCCAAGACCCTCCCCCTACTCTCGAAGTAAAGTCTACTCACTCTGTGGCTATAACACATTCCCAGTCCTCAATCTAAGTATTCCTCCCTTCCCCAGCCTTTCTAAACCCTTTCTTTATTCTTTTCTTCCTTCTTCTTTTTTTTTTTAAATTTAACTTAATTTTAATTTTAATTTTTTTTTTATTTTTATTTTCCTTTTCTTCCTGGTAAAGCCCACAGGTTCTGGCTCCACATGGACCAATCAGAAATCATAAAGGGGGAACACACAGCTAAAACCTTTCTTTATTAATATTGATTTCTCTTTGTCTTGTGACATTCTTCCCCCACCCCTCTTTTTCTTTCTTTCTTTCTTTCTCCTTTCCTTTCTCCCTGATAAAACCCACTGGTCCTGGCTCCACCTGGACCAAACAGAGACCATAAAGGGTGAACAGACACCTAAACCTTTTCTTTATTAATATTGATTTCTCTTTCTCTTGTGACTTTCTCCCTTTTTTTCTTTCTTTTCTTTTTCCTCTGCTAAAAGCCCTCAGGTCCAGGCTCCATCTGGACCAGTCAGGGATTCTTAAGGGTGAAAAGCCATCTAAACCCTTTCTTCTTATTACTATTATTGTTTTTATTTCTTTATTACTTTTGCATTTTTGTTTGTTTGTTTGGTTTGGTTTGGTTTGGTTATTTGTTTTGTTTTTGTTTTTGTTTGTTTTTTTGTTTTTTGTTTTTATTTTTGTTTCTGCTAAAAGCCCACAGGCCCAGAACACAACCAGACAGCCCAAATAAAGGACACACCAAGAACAGCAAGTGGAGAAAATCTGGGAGACGGGAACATTGAACTCCACAAATCTCCTATCAAAGAAGGGTGTTCAAATAAGGCAAGGAAGCAAAGCAGGTTAAACCAAGGAAAGAACAAAAATAAATAAATAAATAAAGAGCAAGCAAGAACAAACACCCAAAATGGGGAATAAAAGAATCGGTCCATCACCAAAAGGAAAGGAAGAAAACCCAGAACACAAAATGAAACAGAGGCACCTGGAATATCAGATAAAGAATTCAAAAGAATGATGATAGAGAAGCTCAGTGAGCTCAGCCACATCAAAGAAAACTATAAACAACTCCAGGAGAACTACAAAGAACTCCAGGGAAATTCCAAAGAACTCCAGGGGAATTACAAAGAACTCCAGGGAAATTACAAAGAACTCCAGGGAAGTTACAAGGAACTTACTGAGAACTACAACAGCATGAAAAAGGACATGGAAACTATCAATAAGTGCCGGGAGGAAATGAAGAATACAATTTCTGAATTGAAGAATACGTAGAAGGAATCAACAGTAGGCTAGAGGAAGCAGAGGACCGATTCAGCGAGTTGGAGGATAATGTAGACAAATACTCCAAGACAGTACAAGAGAATCAAAAAAGGCTGAACAAGACTGAAGAGGGGTTAAGAGAGCTGCAGGACAACATGAAACGTAACAACATCCGTATCATAGGGATAACAGAAGGAGAAGGGAAACAAGGAATGGAAAACCTGTTCAAAAAAGTCACGATAGAAAAATTTCCCTAACATGACGAGTTAGGGAGGGTCCCAATGAGGATCAACCCAAACAGACCAACACCAAGGCACATTATTATTAAAATGGCGAATTTCAGAGACAAAGAGAGAATCCTAAAAGTATCAAGAGAGAAAAGACAAATAGCATACAAAGTGGCTCCAATAAGGCTATCAAGTGATTATTCAACAGAAACAATTCAAGCCAGAAGGGAATTGCAAAAAGTATTTCAAGTCATGGTAAACAAAGGCCTGCAACCAAGAATACTCTACCCAGCAAGGCTCTCATTCAAGATAGAAGGAGAAATAAGGAGCTTCCCAGACAAAAACAGACTGAAAGAATACATCTCTACCAAACCAGCATTGCAAGAAATGCTAAAGGGTCTCCTATAAAACTAAGTAAACAAATAAAATGAAGAAACAGAGAAAGCCAAAGAGGAATACAGACACAAAGGGAGAAAATGGCAATGAATAAGTATCAATCAATAATCACCTTAAATGTAAATTGATTAAATGCACCAATCAAAAGACATAGAGTAGCCGAATGGATAAGAGAACATGACCCACATATATGCTGTCTTCAAGAGACCCACCACAGAACAAAAGATTGACACAGATTGAGAGTGAAGGGATGGAAAACAATATATCAAGCAAATGGACATGGAAAAAAGCTGGAGTATCAATACTGATTTCAGATAAAATAGATTTTACAATGAAGGCCATAAAAAGAGACAAAGATGGACATTTCATAATACTTAAGGGAAAAATCCATCAAGAAGAAATAACTCTGATAAACATATATGCACCTAACATAGGAGCTCCGAAATACATAAGGAAAATCTTGGAAGACTTTAAGAAAGACATAGACAGCAACACACTAAAAGTAGGGGATTTTACTATCCCACTATCAATAATGGACAGATGTCCCAAACAAAAAATCCCCAGAGATGTTGTGGCATTGAACAACACTCTAGAGGAAATGGACCTAACTGATGTATACAGAGTCTTTTACCCCAAAGAAGCAAAATACACATTCTTTTCAAATCCACATGCATCATTCTCCAAGATAGACCACATGGTATGTCACAAGACAAGCCTCCACAAATACAGGACAATTGAAATCATACAAAGTATCTTTTCAGATCACAATGGCTTGAAACTAGAAACCAAATTCAAGGGAAAAACCCACAAATTCTCTAACTCATGGAGACTGAATAACATGCTTTTAAGCAATGAAGGGGTCAACAATGAGATCAAAGATGAAATCAAAAAGTTCCTGGAAATAAATGACAATGAACACACAACAGCCCAAAACCTATGGGATACAGCAAAGGCAGTTCTCAGGGGGAAATTTATAGCAATACAGGCCTTCCAAAAAAGGTTACAGGAAGTTTATAAAAATGACCTAACCACAAAGCTGCAAGAACTACAGGAGCAACAACAAACAAAGCCCAGAGCAAGTAGAAGGTAAGAAATCATCAAGATCAGAGCAAAACTAAATAACTCAAAGATTCAAACTACAATTCGAAGAATCAACAGGACCGGGAGCTGGTTCTTTGAAAAAATAAACAAAATTGACAAGCCCTTATCCAGACTCATCAAGAAAAAGCGAAGGGGACCCAAATAAACAGAATCAGAACTGAAAGAGTGGAAATCACAACTGATACCTCAAAAATACAAAAGATTGTAAGAAATTACTACAAACAACTCTATGACAAAAAATAGGACAACCTGGATGAAATGGACACATTTCTGGAAAGGTATAATCTACCAAAACTGAACCCAGAAGAAGCAGAAAGCCTGAATAGGCCAATAACAACTAGTGAAATTAAAGAAGTCATCCAAAATCTCCCAAAGCACAAAAGCCCTGGACCAGATGGCTACACAGGTGTATTTTACCAAACATTTAAAGAAGAACTAACTCCTATCCTCCTCAAACTATACCAAAAAATTCAGGAAGAGGGAAGACTCCCAAACTCTTTCTATGAGGCCAATATTATTCTAATCCCAAAACCAGGGCAAGATACAACAAAGAAAGAAAGCTACAGGCCAATATCTCTGATGAACATAGATGCTGAAATCCTCAACAAAATATTGGCCAATCGGATTCAGCAGTATATTACAATGATCATACACCATGATGAAGTGGGCTTCATCCCAGGGATGCAAGGATGGTTCAACATTAGTAAATCAATCAATGTAATACACCACATCAACAAATTGAAAGATAAAAACCATATGATCATATCAATAGATGCTGAAAAAGCATTTGATAAAGTGCAGCAACCATTTATGATAAAAACCCTCAGCAAATTGGGAATAGAGGAAGCATACCTCAACATCATAAAGGCCATCTATGAGAAACCTGAAGCCAACATCATACTTAATGGTCAAAAACTGAAAGCTTTCCCCCTAAGATCAGGAACAAGACAAGGTTGTCCACTTTCTCCACTTCCATTCAACATTGTCTTGGAAGTTCTAGCTATAGCCATCAGAGAAGAAAAAGGAATCAAAATATCCAAATTGGAAAGGAGGAAGTCAAACTGTCATGATTTACAGATGATATGATAGTGTATATACAAAACCCGATTGACTCCACCAAAAATTTACTCAACCTAATAAGCAAATTTAGCAAAATAGCTGGGTATAAAGTCAATATCCAGAAATCAAAAGCATTTTTGTATACCAATAATGAAACAACAGAAATAGAAGCAAAAAACAAATCCCATTTACCATAGCAACAAGAAAAATAAAGTACCTAGGAATCAACTTAACTAAGGAGGTAAAAGACCTGTACTCAGAAAACTACACAACAATGAGGAAAGAAATCAAGGAAGACACAAATAAATAGAAGCATATACCATGTTCGTGGATGGGAAGAATTAACATCATTAAAATGTCCATACTACCCAAAGCAATCTACAGATTCAATGCAATCCCAATTAAAATACCAATGACAGACTTCACAGAAATAGAAAAAATACTTCAAAAATTTATACGGAGCCAAAAACACCCACGAATAGCCACCACAATCTTGAGAAAGAAGAACAAGGTTGGAGAAATCACAATACTGGACTTCAAACAATACTACAAGGCTACTGTCATCAAAACTATCTGGTACTGGCATAAGAATAGACATATAGATCAATGGAACAGAATAGAGAGCCCAGAAATTAACTGAGGACTCTATGGTCAACTCATATTTGACAAAGGGGGAAGGAACATCAAATGGAGTTAAAACAGTCTCTTCAACAAATGGTGTTGGAAGAACTGGTCACAACATGCAAAAACATAAAACTCGACCACCAACTTACACCATACACCAAAATAAACTCAAGATGGATAAAGGATTTAAACATAAGCAGTGTCACCATAAAGGTCCTGGAGAAAAATATAGGCATTAAACTTTTGGATATCCTATACAAAAATATGTTTACTGATACTTTACCAAGGGCAAAGGAAATCAAAGAACGAATCAACAAATGGGACTATATCAAATTGAAAAGTTTCTGTTCAGCTAAAGAAAATATCAGCAAAATTCAAAGGGAACCAACTATATGGGAAAACGTAATTGCCAATGATACCTCAGACAAGGGTCTGATCTCCAAAATATAGAAAGAACTAATGCAACTCAAAACCTTGGAGACAGCCAGCCAAATTAAAAAATGTTCAAAGGACCTGAACAGACAACTCACTGAGGAATATATACAAAGAGCCTAGAGGCATATGAAAGATTGCTCAAAATCACTAGTCATCAGAGAGATGCAAATTAAAACTGCATTAAGATACCACCTCACACCTGTCAGAATGGCAATCATCAGCAAATCAACAAACAAAAAGTGTTGGCGAGGATGTGGGGCAAAGGGAACCCTCATACACTGTTGGTGGGAATGTAAGCTGGTGCAGCCACTGTGGAAAACAGTATTGGGTTTCCTTAAAAAACTAAAAATGGAACTGCCTTTTGATCCAGCAATTCCACTACTTGGACTATATCCAAAGAATCCTGAAACACCAATTCATAAGAACCTATGCACACCTATGTTTATAGAGGCACTATTTACAATAGCCAAGTGCTGGAAACAGCCTAAGTGCCCATCAATGGATGATTGGATCAAAAAACTTTGGTACATATACACAATGGAATTCTATGTAGCAGAAAGAAAGAAGGAACTTGTACCCTTTGCAACAACATGGATGGAACTGGAGAGTATTATGCTTAGTGAAATAAGCCAGTCATTGAAGGACAAATA
>PVIW01012486.1:0-31864 GCA_004026585.1 Noctilio leporinus
TGGAAACAGCCTAAGTGCCCATCAGTGGATGATTGGATCCAAAAACTTTGGTACATTTACACAATGGAATTCTATATAGCAGAAAGAAAGAAGGAACTTGTACCCTTTGCAACAACATGGATGGAACTGGAGAGTATTATGCTTAGTGAAATAAGCCAGTCAGTGAAGGACAAATACCATATGATCTCACCCATTACGGTACAATAATAAGCAAAACTAACAACAAGCAAAACAGAACCAAGTATATGAATACAAGGAATAGGCCTTCAGTGGTCAGAGGGAAAGGGGTTGGGGGGAGGGGGGAGGCAGAGGCAAAGAAGGGGAGCAGCTTAGACAAGAACCTAGTATAAAGGAACCATGGACATGGACAACAGGTGAGATTGACTTTGGGGGGAATGGGTGGTTGGGGAGGGGGACAGAGGGGAGCAAAAAGGGGATGGACATAATACAACAACAATAAAATTTTAAAAAATAAAATAAAATAAAGAACACCAAGAACAAATTGCTAGCTTTAACAATTTTGCCAAGGATTAACTTTTCAATAGATACCAAGGCCTGGATATAGTTGGGGCAGCAGGGGCATTTGAGCAAAATGTACCCACAGAGGAGAGGAGGCAGCAAACAAGTAGGTGGAGAATAATACAAGCCAACTTTGTCAGCTCAAGATTCATGTAGTCATTCTTACTTTTCTTTATGGTAACTGTAATTCAGACCATGAGATATATGTCTTTCCTCCCCTTTCCAGTCTCCTAGACTCCCAGACAGTTTCCCAGAACCACCAAGATCACTTTCTAGTCTGAGGACTCCTTGGGACTGTGTGACTATAAAACAGGAAGGCATATGGGGTATGGCTCTTGTCCTTTAATGAAATTACAGCCACAAATAATGTCTACGAAAGACTTCTCACACATAAAGTATCATTTATGGTCAAATATTTGTGCAATTATAGAAAATATTAATCCATATTTTGAACTTGATGTTGATAGATCACTCAATCTCTCTCTCTCTCTCTCTCTCTCTCTCTCACACACACACACACACACACACACATTTCCACTGTCATCATCATAAAAGTATACCTGAAATACCACTATGTCCCTGTCCAAAACTGTTAAGACTCTTGCAGTCTAAAGTATACAAAACATTTTTGGCAAATACTTTAAAAATATCTCCACCAAAGGCCAATTGTTTTCAAATCAAGAAAAAGTCTACATCTTAGCCTTAGTCTGCACGCTGACTCTGGGCACAAACTCAGCATCTAGTTTTAATTAGCCATCTTACAAATGTATGATGAAACTTGTAAGGGGATATCAATGTGAAAGTGTGGGTGACAGAACAAACACATCCCCAATGATGGAAAATCTGTAGAAAGCTCCACTGTTTTCCAGAAGGTCATCCTCACATTACAGATAGTAGTGCATTTTACTTTCCTCAGGGAAAGGACTGCACCTGTTAGGCTAGTTTTAGAGCATGCTAGTGACTTCAATGAAGGCCTCTGGACAGAAGACTCTTATCATCAGGCTTTGCATGTGTCAGCCCCACCAAGAGGGCTTAAGGCAAAACCCAAAAAGTTCAAACAGTTTCAGCTTCACAAAGGCAAAAACTACCCAGCTAGATTTGCCTTCATGATATAGCACTTTAAAATATAATTAGGGTGTCTTTTTTTTTTTTTTAACAAGATCCCTCTGTTTGCATCTGATCTACTCATTGCAATATAACACATGCATAAAACAGAGCAACTGTGTTTGTTTTAATAAGGCCATTCTGAGCAGCTGTTTAATGATCCATGGTGTTAAATGAAAACTACAGGTGTTCCAAATGCAAACCTTATGGCCCAGGGCCCCCCTTATTACTGCTTCACAATTAGCAGCCAACTGCTCTTAGGCTGCGCAAAGAATTGCTACCATTATCATTACATTATTTCTTAATTTCATTCTCTGCTGAAGTGTCTTCTCCCAAAGGAAAAACCTGCTTGGCATGAGAAAGCATAATAGCAGCAAAACTAAAAGGGATGTAGAACACAAACCACTTCCTGTCCAACCACAGGCAGAATTCGGTTAAAGGTCATAGAGCCAGCTGAAAGGCTCAGCTCTTTGAGGAATATTTCAGAGTACTTGACAGCCAAACTTAGCCAAATCTTGCTGAAACTACTGGTGTTCCTGGGGATTCCATTTACTCTTTCTCTTTTATGATTCTCCAAGCTTTATTACCCTGCTATGCCAAATTACCAAAAAGCTACATAATTGGATCCTATCACTCTGACTTCTGCTTTTACACAACCATAAATTAACCTTATATCTTCAGCTTTCACTGAGGATATATATAATAAGCAGCACAGGAGGAAGGCTTCTGTATCTCATGTGAAATTATCTACAGCATCAGTCATTACATAGTTCAATACCCCTTACATAAAGAGGCCTGAGACCAATTTGATTAGAGCTCAGAAACAAGTGTCTCTTTCCATATCAATGGGTATTTCTACAAAACTAGTAGTTTTCAATTCTGGCTATGTATTAGAATTATCTAACAGAAAACATATTTGCATGCCAGCTCCTTTCTACACCAGTTACATTTGGATTTCTAGGAACAAGCTCTGGGCAGGGCTGTCAAGTTGCGCAGCTTCAGGGGTCACCATTCACAATGTGCCTGGCCAAACTCCAGGATTATATTTTGCAACCAAGATTAAGAACCACTGCCTCAGAAAATGAGAGTTTTATAATTCACCGCTTTTGCCTTTTCATCTGGGTTACTAAGAAGCTCAAAAGTAATTGTATTGAATTGAAATGGTTTTCCTCTGTCTGAATTTTTCACTGTAATTTCCCTTTAGATCCCCTTACATTAATGGTTTTACTAGTATTTTAATGTAAACTATCAACTATTATTTTTGTAGATAGATTAAAATGAAATAAGTAACTAAATAAAATAAGGATTTGTTGGGAGACACAAGTAGATCAATATATGAATATCTAAGGATCACCTCAAACTTAAGATGGGCAAAAATGAACTCCTGGTTCCCCTCACACTAGCTCTTCCCCAAGTCTTCCCCATTGCAGTATAGTCACCAGTCACCCAGTTTCTCAAAAGTCATTCTTAACTCTTTTCTTTCATATCACATCTTGCAAACATCAGCATGTTCTGCTAGTTCTATTTTCAAAATATATGTAAAATCCAACTACTTCTCACCATTCCAAGTATCAGGGGTTTTTTTGCTATTGTTGTTTGATTTTAGTTGGGGATAGGTTGTTTTTTTCTTTTTTTTTCTTTTTAATTGGTTGGGGTAGCTCAAACAACTTCAGGCTCTCTGGGTCTTCCAGAAATAAGTATTTCTTGCTCAAGTTACATGAGGGTTGTAGCTCAATTGAACTCAGCAGAGCTCCACTGGGATGAGCTTAGTTCCATATGTCTACAAAGGACCAGGCTGAAGGCTATATTATTCTCATGGTGGAGAGGAGAAGCTGAGGGGTGGTAGAGCCAAACCATTACGAGTATATGTGAAGCTCTGCTCTGATAGAATATAGGTTACATCTTCTCACATTTAATTGGCCAAATCAAGTCACATGGCCAACCCAAAGGTTAAGGGGAAAGTAAAATATATCCAGTGTACAGGAAATCTTGTTGAAGAAGACACAAATACTTATGAACAAATATACAATTACCACAGTCTTCTAATGGCTGCCCCACTGTCTACCCCTGTTCCCTTTGTTTTTTCTCAACACAGCAGCCAGGTGATTCTTATTAAAATTCAAAACTGGTAATGTAACTCCCTTGCTTAAAACCCTCCAATGGTTCCCATTTAAAATAAATTATTTGTTTAAAATTCCCTTTATGATCTGTTTCCTGCTTACCTCTATGGTTTCCTCTCAGGGCATTCTCTTCACAAAATCTATTCTAGCCACATTGATCTTCAAACATAACTCCCCCACCCCTAAGGCCTTTTCAATGACTATGTCCTTTTCCTGGAATAGTCTACCATTTGCTCTTTGCAGTCTGGCTCCTCTTCTCATTAAAAACTAAGTTTAACTGTTACCTCCCTTAGAGAAACCTACTCTGACAACATAATCTAAGGTTGCTCCCCCAAGTTAGTGTTTATTACATAACCTTGTTTTAATTACCTGCATACCATTATCACTATGAGAAATTATCTATATTATTTTGTTTATGGTTCTCCCTACTCAAGTTGAAGCTATGTGAGGGCAGATGTGTTGATTGTTTCATTCATTCTTTTATCCACAGCATCTAGACTAGCATCTGGAAAATAGTAGGTACTCAGTAAATATGTGTTGAACAACTTAATCACTCCCCAAGTAATGCTTATCTTTGTAAATCTTTAAATATAATAACAATAGTGGCTTCATCAAGCATAGAATAGGAGATTGGCCTACATGAGCTTTCAAGTCTTATCAAATATTAAGATTCTATGGTTTTCTAACCACATTCTTACATTTGTACAACAGTTTTCTATTTGCAAAGACTTTCACAATGATTGTCACTTTTGACCTTCACAATAACCCTGTGGAGTTTCCAGGGCAATGTATTAATACAGATGAAGAAACTGCTTTATACTTTGGTCCAGGATAAAGGAGAGATGACAATTGAGAAGAGCACCTTTGCCAACTAATCTTTAGCAGAGAGATGTAAGCACTATGAGCTAAGGTCTTCAGATTCTATACTTTCCCCTCCAATCCCTTTAACACAATCAGGCAGAATGCCCCAGACACGTTTTTTCTGCTCTTAATCCAGACTTCCCTAGCCTATATGCCTCCACTCAGCTGAGTCTGGTCAGAGAAATCCCTCTGAGTGAGTAGTTTGTTCTCCTCCTTGTGAAGGACAACAATCTCCACAAATAGATGGGGTAAGATTCTGTCTGTTGTAATGCATTGGATCCAGTCCATACCACAGTGAGGAGCTTATCTGATATTCCACTGTCTATAGGTAAACAGAAAGTGAAATAGATGGGCCAGCTTTACCATCTAACAAAATAAACAGTGTTTTCAACATGGTCTCCAATATGGTATTCTGTTTAGTGGCCTGATAGCCAAAGAAATCATTTCAGGAATACAAGAATAAACTCAGTTATGGGCAAGCAGCATGCTTTTTGATTGATAACATTTACGAAAATATGGTCCAACCAATGAGACAGACTTCCATGGTGTGTAACTGTCCTTGGAACAAACTTCATGTAGAGATTGAGCCTGTTGAAGTATGTCTAAATCCTCTACTTTCCACCTGTCAGTGCTCAGAGATCTTCACAGAGAGCCTTGCTGCTATTAGTTCTGCTAACAGACTTGATGTTTGCCTCTGGCCCCTGAAGAACCCTGCCTCACTCTAACAAAGATTGCCCACCTTGGCCTTATCTGTCTCACTAAAAAAGTCAGATAAAGGAAAACAACTCAGTTTAATGAGACAGTAAGACATTAGTAAAGCTCAGAAAACACTTTTAATCATAAGTTTGGGGAACACTATGTTCAATGAAAGGTAAAGGAGAATGCAAATAATCAACACATGACCCTTTTTAGAAAATAGAAAATGCATGATGATGGAGGAATTCAAAGCTGCTTACCTCTCAAATCTCCCACCTCTAACCACAACCACCCCTTGAGTAGGTCCCAGTATAATTCCTTCAGCTCCAAATGAGAATTCCCATTACATGTTACCTTAGAAAGCATGATACATTATGGTAGAGACATAAAAATAACTATAACAAAATTGTGTATGGGTGAGGAGAAATAAAAATTTGGAGAAATAAAGAAGGGTCCAATCATGTAAGATGTTGCATGGAAGGCTGAGGAGTTTGGATATTCATTTAATGTTAATTCTAGACTTGGCCAGGGGAAGTTGGCAGGCAGTAGTGAATACAACAAAGGAGCTACCTGAGAATATTGGTTCTAACATTACTTATAACTACAATAAGCTATTTATAGGAATTTGGAGTAACACAAACAAAACTCCATTATTTGTAAATACCTTCCCCCAACTGACCTAGTCATTATCACACATGAAATCCCCAAAACTATATAACAATATTAGTCACTTACCTTTACTGAGCACTTATAATATTCCAGAATCTATTCTAAGCACATCACATACATTATTACCCATTCCTAAAGTTATTAAAAGTTCCTGATAAAATACATAAGTTATCTGGGGAGTAATACATTAATCCATTATCCATCACTAATACCTAAATAGTCACTAGATCATCATATTAATGAAGAGTGGTAGGCAGAGAATAACATGATGAAAAAAGTTTCTAGAAGATTCATTTGACAACTGTGTAGGGAATCAATTTGGACTAGAAAGAAGCTAGAGACCTTCACATGAATTAGGAGTCTGCTTTATAGAAAATCATATTCTCACATAAAAGTTTGAGTTATAACTGATATATCCTACAAGTTTTATAAATTTGGAAATATATATGTATAATGTATGTATGTATGTATACACACATACACATTATTTATGTACATACTAGAAAACAAGCCCAATCAGATGGTCCCTTTTAAGCAGTAAATGAATAGCTGTGGGTATGCAAAGTGACACCCAAAACGAAGTTAGAGTTAGTTAGTTTTGGTACTAGAGAGAGTTCTGCATAAGAAATTTGTAATACCTTTATATTACTCCTGATCTTACAGAAGCAAAAATTAAAGAAAGGGAAGTGGTATGACGAGATAGCAAGGAGGCTAAGCAACATAGTGGGAGACAGCTCCAGTTACAGAGATGGTTGACAGTCTTAGATAAGGATGGCTATCACTCCATTTGAAATTGTTTGCATGCCTGTGGTAAAAATTTCCTCCGTAGCCCTCAAGCTTCAGCAAAGTCTTTCATATCCACATTCCTTATGTGAGTGGGTTATTAAAAAACTAAGGAGAGGAGCTGTGTAATGAGTTTGAGTCAATATAATATAGAACTTGAACAGCATTTGAGAAGACCCTGAGATAAAACAGACTCAGTGATGGCAAGCTCTCAGAGCTATGGGTGACTGTAACAGCATTAAGCACTTTGGAAATCCACTGCTTGTAGAGGGCTTCATAGTTTCTGGGATAGAGGTTTCCAGCCAGTTTTATTTAGATTTTAAGGATGATGATAATAAGCTGACATCTGAGGGTATATAGAATTGTCTTAAAGTGAAATACAAAAGCAACAGGAACTAGGTTGTTTTCCAACACAATCTGATTACCATAGGCCTCGGAGCTATTTTTTATTTTTCTTTTCTCTCTTCTTTCTTTTTTTCAGGGTTTTTCCTTTCATTCAAAACAGGAAATGGTAAATTGCAAAAAGGGTGCAATAATTAAAATCCTAGGGACATCATGATGCAACCTGAAATCTGTAAGTGGACTTTATAAAAAAAGAAAACTGATCAATCTAGAATATTGCAAGCCATATGCCAGTGTTAGGCAAGGAAACTGCAGCTGCACTATCAATTAGAACATTGTAATACCTGGTTATGAAGACTGACACTTTGGAAGTAATTAAGTATTAGATATTTTTAGGTAATCACTGCAGCAGGAACACACAACCTGTGCATTTGGGAGATCAAAGACTTGATAGTAGCTTCTTCCTTGGAGGCTGCACTATCTTAATTGTCTCTAATCATTTCAACACCTATGATGTTTTGTGGTTACCTCAAGAATAGCAATTGGTCAAATGTGAACCAAGGAGGAACTGCCACCACCTTTTTTTCCTAAGTGCCATGAAAAGCAGCAGGGGCCTATTAGAATATCAGACTAAACCACAAGGACAGAAATAGCCCATTGACATGCTAGATGCCCATTAAAAGCATACACTGTTAGACCTGATTTCCTGTGGCTAATAGAGGATTCTAAGAGGCAATAATCACTCTGTCAAGATGCTGAGATTGTCAAATATGTCTCTTTCTAGCATGGAAGGTGGGGAGAGGAAAATCTTAGTTAATCATTATTTTAGTTAATATATTGATATTATGTGTCTCTACCATGTGATCAAGCCCTAGGCTGCAGGTTGTGGGGAAGACAGAAGGGGCCTTAATACCAACAACAAAGAATTCCCAGAAGCATTTCTGCATAGAATCATAGAATTATAAAGCTGGAGGCCACTTTAGGAATCAGCTGCCTCAGTGATCTTCAGCCTAATCCATATATTAAAATCACCCAGGAGCTTTTTAAAACTACCATGCCTGGAACTTAACTCTGACAAAACAAATCAAATCAAATTCTTAAAAATAAATTTTATATGTATTTCAGGAGTTCCCAGGTAATTCTAATGTCAACCAGGTTGAAGAACCATAAACACATATTCATCCAACACCATTATTTTACAGATAAGAAAACTAAGAACCATGAAGTTGCATACCTGTGACAAATCTACACCAAAAATCAGGCCTCTCGACTCCCAACAGAAAGTCTTTCCCTTCATGTAATGATGTCTCCTGTCAAAGAAACCAAGACTCAAATAAGGTAAACAACTTACTCAAGGTCACACAGATTGTAAGTAGCAAAACTAAGACAAGCCCAGTCTAACTCCACAGGCAATGGATTTAGCCTGTGCTCTTTGTATCCCAAAACAAAATCAACCCAGAGGATCAGGCTTGGTGCCAAGTGATATTAACACCAGTAATGCTAAAGGAATGCCAGAACAGAGCAGTGCATAGAAGGAGACCAGGTTTGAGCTGGACCTGGAAACCCAAGTAGGATTTGGAGAAGCTGTCTTGCCAGGTTGAAGGGAGTTGTGGTGGGAATGATGCCAGTGAAGTAATGGAGATGGGATTCCACAAGATGTATAAGGGAATCAGGGCCATCATTCTTTAAACATAATTTCAAACTTAAAAGTTGCAAGATTAGTACAGAGAACTCCTAAACTTCTGTATTCATTCTCTCTCTCCCTCTCTCTCTCTATGTATATATATAGAGAGAGTATGTGTGTGTGTATATATACACACACACACACACACACACACACACATACGTATACATATATATATATATATATACACATATACATACATATGTATATATAATCAGCTTTGTTTTGGAATACAAATAACAGTGATGAAAGGCACAGACTATATACATACATATATGTATATACACAGTTTATTACATGTTAATTTATATATATTATATAAATGTATGTATATTTTTAAATATATGCATACTTTATTTTCTGAACCATTTGAAGTTAGATTACATACCTCAATTCCCTTTACACCTAATACTTCAGTTTGTATCTCTTAAGGACAAATATAATCTCTTAGATAACCATAGTACTATTATTAAATTTAAAAAATTTAACATTGTTACAATACTTTTATCTTATTTACTACATATATTTTAATTTCATCAGTTGTCCCAATCTTGTTATGGCATTTTTGTTCCTTCAATACAAGAAACAACTCAGCATTATGATTTCATTTAGTTCTCATGTCCTTTTAGCTTCCTTTAGTCTCAAACAGTTCTTCGCCTTTAGTCTTTTAAGAAACCAACACTTTTGAAGAGTAAAGACCCATTATTTTTATAAACTGTTCCTGAATTTGCTTTACCTCATATTTCTTTATGATTAGATTCAAGTCACAAAACTACTTAACTAATGTTCTAAACAGAGTATTTCATTTGGAGTGTACAAAGCCTATCTGTGATATTGATTATGATCACCCAGTCAAGGCCTTGTTCAGTTTTTCCCACTGTATACTCTTTTATGGTTTGTAACTAAAAATCACTCTACAGGGAGACACTTGGAGATCATGCATACATGTATAGGTTCTTCTCAAATGCCCCTGCAAAAGTTAGCATCCATTGATGACCCTTGCCCAAACCCTTTTCTCTTGTGATGGTGGCAAAATGATGATTTCCCAACTACACCATTCCATCTATATGTATCACTTGGCATTCTTCTATAAGGAATCCCTTCTATCAATTCAATTATTTATCTATTTACTATTTGTGTTCACTTTAATGGTTCCTAGCTCTGACATTCACAATAGGGACTGGCTAAAATATTATGGCAGAAGCCTGCAGAGACTCCAAATATATGGGTATCTCCTCAGGCAAGGGAAACAAAAGAACAAAATAAACAAAAGGGACTACATCAAACTAAAAAGATTTTGCACAGCAAAGGAAAGCATAACCAAAATGAAAACACAACGCCACAAACAATGACTGTTGCTAAGGATTTGGATAAAAGGGAACGCTTGTGCCCTTGTTGCACTGTTTATGGGAATGCAGATGGGTGCAGCCACTATGGAAAGCAGTATGGACTTTCCTCAAAAAATTAAAAATGGGACTTCCTTATCACCCAGCAATTCCACTTCTAGGGATATATCTGAAGAAACCCAAAACACTAACCTGAAAGAATAAATGCACCCCTAAGTTCATGGTAGCATTATTTACAATAACCAAGAGTGGGACAAAGCCCAAGTGCCAATCAATAGATGACTGGTTTAAAAGCTGTGGTACATTTACCTGATTGGATATTATTTGGCCCTGAAAAAGGAAATTTTAATTTTTTTAATGATATGGAGAGTATTATGATAAGTGAAATAATCCAATCAGAGAAAGACAAGTACCTTATAATTTCAACTTGTATGTGGAATCTAATGAACAGGATACAATTACAAATAAAATAGAAACAGACTCATAGATAGAATAGATTGGCAGCTGTTAGAGGGGAGGAGGGTTTGGAATTGGGTGAAAAAGGTGAAGGGTTTAAAAAGTACAAATTAGTAGTAACAATAATCATGGGGATGTAAAGTACAGCACAGGAAACATAGTAATACTCTAATAACTATGTATGCTGTTAGATAGATATGAGATTTATTGAGAGGATCACTTAGTAAGTTATATAGTGTCTAACCACTTGGGTAAACACCTAAAACTAAGGGAATATATGTCAACAGTAATTGAAAATTTTAAAATTATATTTTAAATGATAATGTGATTTAAATGTAATATTACAAAGAAAAAAAGTATCCAGAATACTGCTTTGATTTTATCACTAGAAAAATTGTATTCTTCTAAAGTTTAACTCAATTAATGTCACCTCCCCTATTATGCCAGCACCACAAATTCTTCAGGGAGTTAGTTATGAATTAAATTCACCTTCTCATATTCATGATGGCTAAATCATTTTTACTTTTATGTTGCCTTCTTACTGTTATTTTTTGCCAAGTTCGCATGTGCACAGGAAGAAAGTTGGTATTTTCTCTCTGTTAGCAATGAGATGCTTTATTGCTGAACTCAACGCACCACATAAATTCAAAAGAAGAGAGGCCAATGAATTTGGAAATCAAGCCCTTCAGTTCCAAATTTCCACATTTATAGCACTTAAGGATGCCAAGTCATAATGATAAAGCATTACAGCAGGCAGAACTTACAGTTTTAAACCTATTTACTCTGCTGTAGCTGAATGTCACCACATATGACAAATGTTGTGAATAAGAATGTTTCATGGATAAAGAGCTCTATGAGAGGTCTCATCATTCTAAAGATCAAAAAAAAAAACATTTCAGAAATTGAACAATATTATTGCAGCTTAATAGCAAATTAGGATCTTTTGTCTCCAGTATGTCAAGGGTCCTTTAAAACATCCTGTGGGTGGCTTGTATATTGCAGCCAGCATTTCTCCACTTCCAGAAACCAAAACTTAAATTCCCCCATGAAGAGAATCAACTCATTACTTGGTTACCAACAAAATGTCCAAGGTTCTCATAGTGGATGTACTCAGGAATTCAGAGCAAAATAATCATTATAATGGAATGACAGACCTATCATAAAGTTTGAAATTAGGGAATTTACTTCTGGTTTTTAAGACCTGAATCTTTCATGTATACCAAATACAATTATTCTAAAAGCATTTGTCACCTTTCTGAAACAGGCTTAAAAATGCAACCAAAGTCTAATGAAATAAGTGTTTCATTATTCAAGACTATGTTTTGAATTTTCTGGAATGAGAGCTGGTTTATTATTTTTTTAATCTGTCCTTTTAGGCCCATTAACTATGTACATATCCAAAACATTCCAGCATTTTCTTATACAGAATATATATCCCTCACAGATTTTTACATTCTAAATTGGCACAAAAGTCTTTTGTAAGACAGCATGAGCTAAAGTTGGTATCAGCCTTGTTTACCATAACTAGGATTTTCAATTTGAGAAAATATAAGGAAATTATTGCTTTGGAGCATCTCTGTGTAAGAGGGACACAGACATAAGCTGATCCCAAACTTAGCTGGCCTGCCCAGACCTGGCTATGGCCAAAGGGTCTCACATATTAGCCTCCTGCTTCTTGGAAGACAGTGAAATAGGAGGAAAAAACATAGACACTAAGGAAAAGATATGGCCTTATCTGTGTGCTTTAATGAAAAATTTGATGCATATTCCTCACATGACTTGCTTCAACTTCATTCAAAATACACCAGTCTGCAAAGCACTCTGAATTTGTAGTCCTGATTTTTACATTTACCAGTAATAAAGTTTCCCCTGGGCCTCATCAGCTCTTAATTGTTAAAGTATCTCATGTTGCTGGTGTGGTTTGCACAAACCCTCACTGAACTGGTAATACACACTGAAATGTTAGCAGGATTAATTTTTCACAGCAAGAATGATTTTTATCAGATTAATTACCACTTCCTATAATCCAATCTCTCACTTTCTCCCAACCCAACCCAAGAATATACATATATCTATTTCTAAAGCTGTGAGAAATCTGTCATAAAGCTGAATTAAGTTTTATGGACAACTCTAGGTTTCTGAAACAATCCTTGCTGAGCTGTTGGTTGAAAACTGAGATCCTACATATAACTACATTTATCAGCAAAAATTGTACTATGAGGCCCAGACCAGTGTGACTCAGTTGGTGGGGCATCTGCCCACAAAGCAAAAGGTCCCCAGTTTGATTCCGAAAAGGTTGGGGTGCATGGGAGAAGCAATCAATTGATGTTTCTCTCATACATCAGTGTTTCTCTCCCTCTCTTTTTCCAACCTTTCCCTACTCTCTAAAAATAAATAAAAAATAAATCTTACAAAATATTACTATAAGGGATGTCCATGATTTTACTACCTAGGTTTTCTTCTTGGATTCTTATGATTTATTCCAAGTCTAATGTTTAAGTCTTTAATCCATTTTAAGTTTATTCTTCTGTTTGGTGTAAAATATGGTCTAGTTTCTTTCTTGCATGTATCTGTTCAATTTCCCAACACTATTTATTGTATAGACTATCTTTACCCCATTTATAGTGTTTGCATTTTTTGTCAAATATTAATTGCCCATAAGGTATGGATTTATTTAGTTCTGGGCTCTCTATTCTGTTCTGTTGATACATACAAGATCTGTCCCGAAAGTATCGGCTGTGCAAACGTTTAATTATATTGGCATTGGATTGATACTTTCAGGACAGAATTTGTATATCTGTTTTTATACCAGTACCATGCTGTTTGGATTACTACGGTCTTGATATTAGGTAGCATGATTCCTCCAACTTTGTTCTTCTTTCTCAATATTGCTGTGGTTATTCAAGGTTTCTTGTGGTTCCATATAAATTTTTTAAATATTTTTTCTAGTTCTTTTTAATGAAATTTTAAATAGTATTATTTTCTTAGTTTCCCTCTTTGATATTTCATTATTGGTATATAAAATGCAATTTGCCCTGGCTGATGTGGCTCAGTGGATTGAGTGCTGACCTGTGGACCAACGGGTCACTGATTTGATTCACAGTCAGGGCACATGCCTGGGCTCCAGGACAGGTCCCCAGTTGGGGGTGTGTGAGAGGCACCACACATTGATGTTTCTCTCCCTCTCTTGCTCCTTCCCTCTCTCTAAAATGAAATAAAGAAAATCTAAAAAGAAATGCAGCTGATTTCTGGGTATTTATTTTGTACCCCACTACTTTACTGATTTTTATCAGTTGCTGCTTTTAAGATTCTCTCTTTGTGTTTAACCTTTGCCATTTTAATTATGTGTACTGGTATGGGCCTTTTTGAGTTCATTTTGTTTGGGATTCTCTGTGCTTTCTGTACTTGTGTGTCTTTCCTTCACTAAGTTATGGAAGTTATCAATCATTATTTCTTCAAATAGGTTCTAGATCGCTTGCTCTTTCTCTTCTTTCTGGTACCCTCCTGATGCAGATATTTTTATGCTTCATGTTGTCCCAAAGGTCACTTAAACTATCCTCACTTAATTTTTTCCTATTTGCTGCTCTAATTTGATGTTTTCTAGTACCTGGTCTTCCAAATTAGTGATTCAATCTCCTACCTCATCCACATTACTGTTTATTCTCTCTAGTGCATTCTTCATTTTTTTTTTAAAGATTTTATTCATTATTTTTGGAGAGAAAGGCAAGGAGGGAAGAAGAAAGGGAGAGAAACATCAATGTATGGTTGCCTTTCACCTGCCTCCAGCTAAGAACCTGGCTGGAGACCTGGCCTTCAACCTGGTTATGTGCCCTGGCTGGGATATCAAACCAGCAACCTTTGGGTTCATAGGCTAGTGCCTTATCCACTGTGCCACCAGCCAAGGCACATTCTACATTTTTTAATGTGATGTACCATATTTATTGATTTTTGTATGTTGAATCATTCTTACATCCCAAGGATAAATCCCATTTGTATGATGCTTTTAATGTGCCGCTAAATTCAGTTTGCTACCAATTGAGAATTTTTATATGTAAATTCATCAGGGATATTTGCCTATAGTTTTCTTTTCTAGTAGGATCCTTATCTGGTGTTGGTATCAGAATACTGCTAGTTTCATGTGATGTGTTTGTGGGCCTTTTATCACCAATTTTTTTGAAGACTGTGAGTATGATTGGCATTAATTCTTATTTAGATGTTTGGTAAAATTTACCAGTAAAGCTGTCTAGTTGTGAGTTTTCCTATGTTGGGAGGCTTTTGATTACTGTTTCAATCCTCTTTTTTTAAGTATATTTTATTGATTATGATGTTATGTTTGTCCCAATTTATTTTCCCCTTGCTCTGCTCCATCCAAGACTCCCCTTCCATCCTGCAGTTCTACTGCCCTTATTTCATATCCATGAGTTGTACATGTAAGTTCTTTGGCTTCTCCTTTTCTTGCACTATTCTTAACTTCCCCCTGTCTATCTTGTACCCACCAATTATGTTTCCTAATCCCTGCACCATTTTCTCATTTCTTCCCCTTCCTCCTTCCAGCTGATAACCCTCCCAATGATCTCCATACCTATGATTCTGATCTTAGTCTGGTTGTTTAACTTGGGTTTTTTTGTTTTGTTTTGTTTTTTGTTTTTGTTTTTGTTTTTTTAGATTCTGTTGTTGACAGTTGTGAGTTTGTTGTGATTTTAATGCTCATAGTTTTTATCTTTTTCTTAAGTCCCTTTAACAATTCATATAATAATGGCTTGGTTTTAATTAACTCCTTTAGCTTTACCTTGTCTGGGAAGCACTTTGTCTGCCCTTCCATTCTAAATTATAGCTTTGCTGGATAGAGCAATCTAGGTTATAGGTTTTTGCTTGTCATCACTTTGAATACTTCTTGTTAGTCCTTTCTTGTCTGCAAAGTCTCTTTTGAGAAATCAGCTAATAGTCTTATAGAAACCCCTTTGTAGGTAACTCTCTTCTCTTGCTGCTTTTAAGATTCTCTCTTTATCTTTAATCTTTGGCATTTTAATTATGATGTGTCTTGGTGCTATCTCTTTGAGTCTAGCTTATTTGGGAATCTCTGTGCTTCCTGGACTTTTATGTCTATTTCCTTCACCAATTTGGGAAGTTTTCCTTCGTTATTTTTTCACATAAGTTTTTAATTTCATGCTCTTCCTCTTCTTCTGGCATTCCTATTATTTGGATGGGGACAGGTTTAAAGTTGTCCCAGAGGTTCCTAAGCCTCTCCTCAGTTTTTTCAATTCTTGTTTCTTCATTCTGTACTGGTTGTTTATTTCTCTCTTACATTCTAAATTATTGACCTGAACCCTGGTTTCCTTCCCTTCACTATTAGTTTTGCATGCAAGGGAGGGGCCTGAGAGGAACCAAAGCACTCACCTTCTTTCCCAGCACTACTCCCTTTTTCTGTGTGGGACTGGTACCTCTCTAGATATTGTCCTGGTTGTGGTTCCCAGATTGGATGGATCTGCAGATGTTTCAGAACAATGATGGCCCTCTAAATAGACTCTGCTAAGAGACTGACACTTTCTTCCTCACAATCAGAAACAATGGGGTTTTATTTTCCCCTAGGCCCTGGAACCATGAGCCACACCATCTGATCTGGTGCCAGGAGGGCCCCCCAGGTGTCCCTGCTTTTTTAAAATACATGACTATGTTTTCTGCCAGCCAGCCACAGCTGATGTCCTACTGCAGATGTGGTGCCGCCAAACCACATCTGCTCTGTCCTGGCTCTTACTTGTCTGGATGAGTCTTTCTTTGTCATATCTTTGTTTGTTGGACTTCCATTCAGTTCAGTTTTCTGAAATTTTGGTTGTCTCTAGTTTTCAGGTAGTTGAATTCCTTCTTAGTTGTGGAGGAATATGCATCCTACCTGCCTATGCCTCCATCTTGGCTAGAAGTGTTTCAATCTTCTTAATCATTATTGGTCAGTTCAAATTTCCATTCATCATTCAATCTTGGTAAATTGCATATTTCTAGGAATTTAATCCATTTCTATTCATAATTTTCTCTTATGATCCTTAGTATCTCTGTAGTATTGATTATAATGTCTTCTCTTTCATTTCTGATCTTATTTGAATCCTCTCTTTTTTTCTTGGTTAGTTCAGCTAAAGGTTTATAAAATTTGTTTATCTCTTCAATGACCCGACTCTTAGTTTTCTTAATCATTTTTATTGTTTTACTATGTTCTTTTTCATTTATTTCTGCTTTAATCTTTACTTCCTTCTTTCTGTTAATTTTGGGTTTAATTTATTATTCTTATCCTAGTTCCTTGAAGTGTAATGTTGGGTTGTTTACTTGAGATCTTTTGTTTTCCTTAATGTAGACATTTATAGCTATAAACATTCCTCTTAGAATTGTTTTTGCTGCATCCCATAAGTTTTAGTAGGAATTTTTTAAAGGAAATGAAATATATAATTTTCCAATTATAAAATTATTTTTTCTCTTACAAAATTCATGCTACTCCATCATTATAAAAAATACCAAGTG
Organism: Noctilio leporinus; assembly: GCA_004026585.1. Lineage (NCBI taxonomy): Eukaryota > Metazoa > Chordata > Mammalia > Chiroptera > Noctilionidae > Noctilio > Noctilio leporinus. Next base: position 17,088 of record PVIW01012486.1, read on the forward strand.
AATAGTTCTGTATCTTGATTGTGGTGATGGTTATATGAATCTACACATATAATAAAATTTTATAGAGCTATATACAAAAAGAGTAAATGCAAAACCTGGTGAAATTTGAATATAGTTTCTATCTCAGTTCATAGCAATTAGCACTGTTAAGTTCCCTGGTTTTGACAATGTACTGTGATTATATAAAATATTAACTTTCATAGAGACTAAAGAGTGAGAACTGTGTATTATTTTTACAATTTATTGTAAGTCTTAAACTATTTTAAAATGAGATGCAATTTTAAAAGTCTATTTAAGAGATAAAACAAAGAAGAAAGTAAAGGAATCCCAAAATCTCATTTCCAAGAGTTCATTACCATTAAAATTTTGGTGAACATTCTTTTTGATATTCTTATATTTATTGAATACTTCTTAAATGCCAAGACCTTTTCTAAGAATTTTATGTATATTATCTCGTCAATTCAGCACAATAACCATTAGTGGTTGATACTATTATTATACTTATTTTACAAATGAAGAAACCAAAGCTTAGAAAGAGAACTTGTCAAAGGCCATGTAACTATTAAGTTTTATAACTGAGATATAACCTGAGTTCTCTATTTTGTACTTCACTACATTAATTCTTCTACCCACCACACCTTGATTAAGCCTAGCTTATCTTTTTCCAGGTACTAAAAGGTGAGCTTCCCAAATGTTGGATTTATTGCTCCAGAGATCTACCTTCAATGATTCCCATTGGGATATCTATAATACATCAAAACTGCTTTCTAAGTTTTAGTCTCTGTTCTAATAAAACCCCAAACTCTACACATTTATTTTATTTTCTTGTGAATTTTACTCTGATTTTCCAAAAATCTTCCTGTACCTTCTTTACCTACAAAGTGAATATCAAGAACTTTTATCACTTTGCAGAAATTTGCTACTAGCACATTTCTGTTTGCCTTGTATACCTATAACTTTTCACTTTGTCTAATTCTGACTTCTCTGGCTTTCTTTGCATATTTCCAGAATAATTTAATCTAAATACTATTTAACTGGTTACATATAAACCATTTCCTTTTCATCTTTACAATTTCTCTCAAACATGGTATCAGTGTCCATAAGAGAGGTGTGACTGAACATACAAAAGAGTAGCCTTTCCTGGCCCAACTATTATTTCAATTTTTTCCCTTACCCACCCATTGCTATGTGCTATCTTCTTCAATTTCATCAGTACATTTGACATTTCATTGTGCTGTAAGTTTGAGAAGGAAATCATACACCAAAGCCTATTCTTGATGCAGATACATTTCTCAGCCTTTGACATATAAAGAATTTTGAGAAATCCTAGTACTTGTCAGTTACATACTGCCTATCCCTTTATTGCTATTCCTAGCACTTTGAAGAGTATACATTCTGCTAGTTTCAGCATCTTCTGCAGCTAGATTCCTATGTCACCTTGATGGCTATTTCCTTTTCCTTCTAGTTGCCATTGCAAACAGCAGCATTCAAAGATTTGCTACAGCTTCTATCCTCCAAGGTTATGTTGAAATCAGCAGTAAGACTGGCAGGGCTGGAGGCATTTCTCTTCTTCAACAACTGGATCCAGCTACTAACTTCTGCAGCTGTCATGTCAGCTCCTATATTAGTTTACTCTTTCTCCTTTGATTGGTGCCTTAACATAAGTCCATGGCTTCTCCTTTCTCTATGCTCCTAAAATAATTGTAAAAAGAACTCCATGACCCAAAATTTTTTTCTTGCACTGTCAGTCTGTTCAGTTTGTCCACTAGTGCTACCACCAATTTTCTCTTGTTCACCCATTCTCAAATGTACATAGGTCCTACCTTTAGTTTTGAATTAGCTAGCTCTTCTTTGGTCACCTCCTGACTGTCTTCAAATTCTTGTTTGTTCTTTGATATTTTGGTTTTCTTCCTTTCTTTTTCTGTTCTCCATTAAACATATCTTCATTTTGGAATTTGTGTTTGACTCTATAAAGCCATAGGCATGACTCTTTACATTGAGGACTTTCCTTAAAATGTTATTTTGCAGGTTTTTCCTGTCACATCCTGAACATGACATAAAGCTTCTGAGAATTTATTCTATGGAAATCATAATACATGTGCATGAAGGTGTAGAGATGTATAACATTTTCAGCACAATGTTGTTTACATTGTGAAAACTGGGCACAACTAAAATTTCTATCAGTAAAATATTAAATAAATATTGGTACAATCTTATAATGAAATGTTAAAAATGCATTTGAAATGACTTTATAATGAAATGCTAAAAATGTGTTTGAAATGGCAGTGTAAAACTGCATTGAAAGATTTAACAGTATTCATAGAATGAAAAGGCAGGTTAAAAAGTATAAATGTGGAGCCCTGACTGGTGGTTCAGTAAATAGTTGCCAACCTGTGAACCCAAATGTCACTGGTTTGATACCCAATGAGGGCACAAAAACAGGTTGCAAGCCAGGTCTCCAGCCAGGTCCGTAGCTGGAGGCAGGTGAAAGGCAAACCATACATTGATGTTTCTCTCTTTCTTCCTCCCATTCTGCCTTTCTTTCTACAAGTAATGAATAAAATATTTCTTTTAAAAAAATAACCAAAAAAAGTGTAAATGTGTTACAATTTTATATATATATATAGCATATTTGCTCATCACCAAAGACTGTAGTCAGACAGATCTGAGTGTGAATATTGGTTTCATCATTTACTAATGTCTGACTTTAGGTAAATTATTAACTTCCATGTGTCATCATTTGCACATTTGTAGACTGGAGATAGTAATAGCACCTACCTCATATGGGGTTTTGTGAGTATTAAATAATGTATCACATTAAGCTCTCAGGATAGTTATTGGACATTACTTATAGTATTTGAAAGTTAAATAAAAATGTATATGAACCTCCTCTGAAAAGCAGAAAGAGACTGAGAAGTGATTGATAAATATTGAAATGTATAATAGCTTTGTGCTGATAATATTGAGTATGACAGAAAGCTCTCATAAACTCTAAGATGTTCCATCCCCAAGATATACCACATAAAGTGGGGAGGACTTCCCCTCTTATTAAGGGACTGGAGCCAAGGGTATTGGTCCCCACACAAACTCAGAATGTTAGAACATCTCTATCTTTTGACTAAATTATGGCTTAAGTAGTTTCTTCTGTGCCTCTTCTCATACTCTTTCCCATTTTTGGACTGTCCATTTAGAAACCAAGGACTTTCAATATTATCATAAGACAAAGTAAGTAACAGTGGGGATTTCTGAGAGTTTGTGCATGATAAACTGGCAAGTGGGATAGAGAAATGTGTCACTCATCACACTTCTCTTGTGCACAAAAGAAACACAACATCAACTATTTTTTATATTTGAGGATATTATCATAGCTCAAGAGGATTGCCACAGGAAGGTTTCATGAAACATGCAGGCCATCTTCTTGAGAGATTTTCTATCCATTCCCAAGAGGTGGGGAGATGGCTCTTCTTTGTTTTCTCAACATTCTGGATTGGGTTGAGTTATTTCTTATCCAATTTCTAGATTTTAACTATTTCCAGACTTCACAGTTACAGTTCCTAGACTTCAACCCTTCTGGCATACTGTTTTTTAGGGAACAAAGAATTTAAGTAAAAATAATGTTTTTGTCTAGCCATCTTTAATAAGAAGTTTCCAACATAATAAAAAAAAAATCTGTCCAGGCACTTTCTCAGAGTGGTTATACAGGGTATTTCCTAATTTTCTGAATATGTTTTTAAATACATGTCCTATCTCGAACTATAAGCATTCCCCTTAAGATCAGGAGCAAGACAAGGATGTCCTCTTTCACCTCTCTTATTTAACATAGTAATGGAAGTCCTAGCTATAGCAATCAGACAAGAAGAAGAAATAAAAGGCATCCAAATTGGAAAGGAAGAAGTAAAACTGCCATTACTTGCAAATGACATAATACTGTACATAGAGAACCCTAAAGGTTCCACCAAGAAATTAGTAGAACTAATAAATGAGTTCAGTAAAGTAGCCAGGCACAAAATTAATATCCAGAAATCAGTTGCACTTTTATATGCCACTAATGAACTATCAGAAATGGAAACTGAGGAAACAATCCCATTAATAATTGCTTCAAAAGTACATAGGAATAAATTTAACCAAGAACATAAAAGGCGTGTACTCAAAAAAATTTAAGACACTGAAGAAAAAAAGTGAAGAAGATCCAAATAAGTGGAAGCATATACAGGTGTTCATGGATTGGACGAATAAACATCATTAAAATGTTTGTACTACCCAAAGCAACCTATAGATTCAACACAATTCTTTTTTTTTTATTATTAATCTTTTTTCTTTTCACTTTGGAGAATATGGCTGCAGATAATTTTATTTTATTAAGGTTTTATTTATTATTCTTAGACAGAGGGGAAGGGAGAGAGGCAGAGAGGGAGACAGATATCAACGTATGGTTGCCTTTCACCTGCCTCCAGCCACATACCTGGCTGGAGACCTGGCTTGCCACATCATTATGTGCCCTGGCTAGGGAATTGAACCAGTGACCTTTGGGTTCACAGGCTGGCACCTTATTCACTGTGCCACCAGCCAGGGCCTCAACACAATTCTTATCAAGATACCAATGACATATTTCACAGAACTAGGACAAATATTCCAAAATTTTATATGGAACCACAAAAGACCATAAATAGTGACAGTAATCTCAAGAAAGAAAAACAAAGTTGGAGGAATCCTACCTAAGATCAAACTATACTATAAGGCCATAGTAATCAAAATAGCATGATACTGGCATAAAAACAGACACATAGATTAATGGAACACAATAGAGAGCTCATAAATAAACCTATGAATTTAGAGTCAGTTGATATTTGACAGACAAAACATACACTGGGCTAAAAATAGTTTATTCAATATATGGCGTTGGGAAAATTCAATGGATACATGCAGAAAAAAAATTATACTAGACCATCTTATGCCACAAACAAGGATACATTTAAAATGGATTGAAGGCTTAAACCATAAAAAATTATAGATGAAAATATAGACAGCTAAACCTCAGACATCACTTGTAGAAATTATTTTTCTGATATATCTTCTCAGGCAGGGGAAAGAGAAAAATAAACAGGACTATATCAAACTAAAGAATTTCTGCACAGCAAAGGAAACTGTTGGAGACCCCCAATTTACAGAGATTCTCCTGGTGATGAAAATGAAATGAATACTTCCCAGGCATCTTGCACTAGAGGGGAGAAGGCCAGCTAATGGCTTGGGGCCGAAAGCCTGGTTTTCCATTCTCTCAGATCTTTTATTGAAAGCAGTAAACTTGAAGACATGTAGCTTTTCAACCAATGCTAAACAATGCTAATTACAGAAATCGGGTATTATTCAAGGATTACAATTGAATGAACATTGAGATCTTCCTCAGGTTAGGGTGTGTTCATTTAAATTCAAAATGAAAACCTCCACTGCTGGTACAATAGAGCTATCAAGCAAGGTAAAAGAACAGGGCAGCCCTGGATGGTGGCTCAGTGAATTGGCACTGGCTTGTGAACCCAAAAATTGTTGGTTTGATTTGCAGTCAGGGCACATAACCAGGTTGCAAGCCAAGTCTCCAGCCAAGTCTGTAGCTGGATGCAAGTGAAAGGTAACCACACATTGATGTTTCTGTCCCTCTCTTTCTCCCTCCCTTCCCCACTCTCTAAAAATAAAGAAATAAAATATTTTTAAAAAGAAAGGAAGAAGGAAAGAAAGAAAGAAAGAAAGAAAGAAAGAAAGAAAGAAAAGAAAAGAAAAGAAAAGAAAAGAAAAGAAAAGAAAAGAAAAGAAAAGAAAAAAGAAAAAGAAAAGAAAAGAACAGGACAAGCTCCAAAAGGTCATATGGAATGTTCTTATGGGCCAAATTCCCACTGGGGCCCCCTAGCTATAGCATGGAGGCACATATACACCCAGCTTTCCCAGTTTTTCAGTTATGCCTTACAGGCTTTGCCTGGCCTGGGTGGGTCTCCAAGCTTCAATGCTTTCCTAGGGAGACCCTGGCAGGAAATCATCAACAAAATTAAAAAACAACCCACTGAATGGGATAACATATTTGCCAATACATCTGATAAGGGGTTAATATTTAAATTTTATAAAGAATTTATAAAACTCAACACACACACACACAAAACACTCCAATTTATAAATGGGCAAATGGCCTGAATAGATACTTCTCCAACATCATTAATCATAAGAGAATTTTAAATTAAAACACCAAAGAGATATCACCTCAAACCTGTCAGAATGGCTATCATTAATAAACTAACAAACAACCAGTATTGGTGGGGATGTGGAGAAAAGGGAATCCTTCTGCACTTTAGAAGAGAATACAGATTGGTGCAGCCACTGTAGAAAGAAGTATGGAGTTACCTCAAAAAATTTTAAATGAAAGTACCTTATGACCCAATGAATCCACTTCTGGAAATTTACCTGATAAAATCTAAAATACTAATTTGACAGAATATATGCACCCCTATGTTCATTGCAACATTATTTACAACACCCAGTATTTGTAAGCAGCCTAACTGGCCATTAGTAGATGAGTAAATAAAACAGCTCTCATATATTTACACAATGGAATACTACTCATCCATAAAGAGGAAGAAAAGTTTACCCTTTGCAACAGTATGAATGGACCTGGAGAACATTATGCTAAGTGAAATAAGCCAGTTAGAGAAAAACAAATACCATATGATTGTATTCATATATGGAATTTAATGAACAAACTGAAGTAACAAGCAAAATAGAAACAGACTCATAGATAAAGAACAGGCTGACAGTTTGGGGGTGGGGTGTTGGAGGTGGAAGGATCAAGCCAAAAAGAAAAAAACTCATGGACAATAGTATGGTGACTGTGAGGGAAAGGGGGATGGGTAGAAGTGGAAGAGGATATAAGGGGGATACATAGTAATGGAAAAAATAAAATAAAAAATGAATTATAAAGAAGAATACATGTCAAAAACATGGATCAGTTTAACATACACTATCACATGGTAACAATTTTGTGTTACATATAAGTAAAACTTCATTTTTCATTTGCTCCATAAGTATTGTAATATACTATAATTCAGGAGGCAGAGTACTGGACCCTCTGAGCTGAATGCCTAACTGAAAAAGATATAGTATCACTATTACAGCCTGGTGGGGGACATAAGATCGGTGTCCATAAGGTAAAATGTGATCAGTATCACAGTGCCAAAGAAAGTAATAATTCTAGGAGTTTCAGAGGAGAGATTGGTCTCTTCTGACTGCAGCATTCATGGAGGAGATCGCATTTGAACAACATCTTAAGGGACATGTGAGGAATGGCATTTCCATAGGAGAAAATGACTTGAGCAAAGACATGAATGCTAAAAGGACAATATTTGTTTGTTTGTTTTTTCATTTTAGAGAACTATGCACAGTACAGTTAGATAGGAAGGGGAAATGATTAGAAAGTTTGAATCATAGTGTATCTGACCTTGAGGGGGCATTTGAAATAATTTAATCTTTCCTCCTCACTTAATAGGTGAAGAAGCAGATAACTTGTTCAAACTAATCAAATTGGTTTGCAGTAATCTGGGGTCTGATTATAGAGTTTTAGATATTATGTAAAAGTTATTTTAGTTCATTTGATAGGCAATGGAAAACACTGGGGTTTTTAATTAGCACAGTGAAAACTGCATATATAATAATAATAACTCACAATTATTGCACATTTTCTATTCACCAAGCCTGGGGTTAATTTACATGTGGTACCTCACTTACTTCACTCTGTGAGATAGATACCATTATTACTCATATTTGAAAGATCAATGAAATAAGGTTCTATAAGGTTAGATAACATCCTTAAATTATAAATTAGAGCTGAGATTTTAACCTAGTAATCTAGCTCCAAAGTACAATTCCTGAGTGACCATTAAACCACCATCAAAGTGATGCATTAAGAAGTAGCGATAAAAACTAAAAAAAGAGGCCCTGGCTGGTAGCACAGTGGATAAGGTGCCAGCCTATGAACCCAATAGTCGCAAGTTTGCTTCCCCAGCCAGGGCACATAACCAGGTTGCAGGCTAGGTCTCCAGCCAGGTTTGTGGCTGGAGGTAGGTGAAAGGCAATGATACATTGATGTTTCTCTCCCTCTCTGCCTCTCTCCCTTCCCCTCTCTCTCTGAAAATTAATAAATAAAATCTTTTTTAAAAATGAGGAAAAAAAGAAGTGACAGTAGGCCACAGGACCAACTGGAATCTGAGAAAGAATAGAGCCAGGAATGCTAGTTAGGAGACCATTGTAATAATCATGGTGAGAGGTAATGATAAAAACTCAAGACAAACATGTGAGATGATCTGCAAAGAAATGGAAAGCAAATTTTAAAACTGTCAATAGAAATATAATAGCTAGAGAAAGAAAAATAATAACTTTGCCTTCATTAGCTATGATCAGGCTAAACTTAAAGCACTTAGTTCTATGACTTGAAGAGTAAAATTGATAAGCCAAGCATGTTCAGGAAAAGATAAGTAGGATAGCAAAGGGACTTGATGATTAACAACCATGGGACCAGAGTAGCTTAAAGAAGATAAGGCACAGGGATGAGCACAGTAATTGTCCTCTGATATCCTATAGGTTGTTATATGGGGGAAAAAACTGATTCATTTTTTTTATTGGTTAGATATCATGAAACAGAACCAGAACCAATAGGTACAATGGATCAGGAGAGAGATTTTTGGCACAATATAAGGAAGGAATACACAGAAGTGGGAACTGTCCTCATAGAGAAAGGCACAGTGAAATGTGTTAGTGGAATGAGTGCCTTAAGAAATGGTTACCATGGCTCTGGAATAGTCCAATGACATCTTGTTGAGAATTCTGTAAAGGAGATTCAAGCAATAGGTGGGAAGCTGGACTAGGTGAATTTTAAATGTCAGTCCAACAATGAGATCCTTAGGAATTGTGGTTTAAGAAAGTCTGAGCACTTAAAAGAGTAACAGAACTTTGTTCTCAAATATGATGAACTAAAGTGTTTGGTAGATTTGTGGACCAAGTCTCTGGAAAGACAGTAAATCTATTAGAAAAGTATGTGCAGTCCTGAAACTGAAAAGAGATAACTCAGAAAAGTGTTTTCCAGTAACTGAAAGGCATACCTAGGAAAGAATAGTGCCACAGTAGACAATCTCCACTGTTGGCCAGAGTCATTTCTAGGGAATGGCAAAATGAGTTAAGTCTTTTGGATTTTGTATTGGGGGGTGCCTTAATGGCTACTCATTGAAGCAAGGAGGCTGAAATTATTCATCAACTCACACATCAAAATGTAAAATGAAGTGCAAGTATATCCAAATGGCACAACATCATGTTATTATCAATAGTATGCAAAGTTAGAACTAGAACAGGTGGTCCAGGAATAACACTTTCCTGCCTCTTCTCCATTCTTCTTCAGGCTGCCTGTGCCAATTCTTCACCTTTGAATTAGGGGAGTGCTCATACATGTATTTTGATTTGCTTCTGGTCTTACCCTTAAGTTGACTGTTCTCTACCCTTCTCTGACCTCAAAAAGTAGCCAAAATCATAATTTTCTTTCCAAGAGTAACCTGCTGTTTGGTTCATGGATGTCCTTGGAGCAAAGATGATAAATAGACTTAATCTTTTGGGCCAATTCTGATTGAATAGCAGTGACTGCATAGGGCACTGTGGTGAGAAGCCCTTTGCAGCCTCATCTGAACACAGCAACAGCAAAGAAGGCTCTGACCAAATAATGATATCTGCTGAATAGGAATGGGAGAGGAGATTGACTTCGTGCCTGCCTCGAAAAATGTACGTCCTTAGGATAAAGGAGAAAGTTGCATGTTTTTGCCAAAACTATTACTATCTGCACCTTGCTAGGTTAAGGAGTCACAGCATGTAACTACTAATCCCCAATTTTCATGTATTTTTTGGCCACAATATAATTTCCTAACTGTAGTTAAAGTTGAATGCTGGCCATGGTCACAAATTGAGCCTCAATCTGGCCACAGATGGTACCCTAACTCTAGGCAGCTGTCATGCAAATGATTGTTATCAGATGGGTAAAAGCAAACTCATTCTCACCATGGAAATACAGTTCAAGGCCTGGGTTTTCCTAGAGGTGGGTCAGTAACTGTGCCTTTTGTCTGTGAAGGACAGTACATTTATTGATATATCAATATGCCTGTCAATGTTTCTTCTTCAGTAATTTAGCTGCAGGCAGTGCAAATGCTTTATTGCCGTAGTAGGCAGTCTTTTCCTTAAAAAGAAAAACATGGGAAAAAAAAAAACTCAAGTAAAAGAAGTAATATCCTATGTCTATAAAAACATAGAGCAAGCCCTGGCTGGTGGCACAATGGATAAGGTGCTGGACTGCAAACCCAAAAGTCACTGGTTCCATTTCCCAGCCAGGTCTCCAGCCAGGTCAATAGCTGGAGGCAGGTGAAAGGCAACCATACATTGATGTCTCTCTCCCTCTCTGCCTCTTTCCCTTCCCCTCTCTCTCTTTGGAAATAATAAAGTCTTTTTGAAAAAGCATAGAGCAAATACCTGAACATTATTTTATTTTTTTAACTTTAGTTATTTATTTTAAAGAGTTTTTATTCATTATTTTTAGAGAGAAGGGCAGGGAGGGAGGAAGAAAGGGAGAGAAACATCAATGTATGGTTGCCTTTCACCTACCTCCAGCTATAGACCTGGCTGGAGACCTGGCTTGCAACCTGGTTATGTGCCCTGGCTGGGGAATCAAACCAGGGACCTTTGGGTTCACAAGCCAGCACCAATCCACTGAGCCACAAGCCAGGTCTTGAAAATGATTTTAAATGGGTCTGTGAATGTGGCTGGTGGAATGAAACTTTCTTGGAAAGGATGTGTGTTGCGAGTGCTGCTGGGTGTGGAGCACATTAGGGGGCAAAGAAGCTAGAAATTATGTGATGGAAGTCAGTTTCTATTAAATGAATAGACTTCATACAGTTACCAAATCTTGTCTGGATAAATTATTTGAATAATAATTTTTTTTAAATCATGAGGTGACTTGAGAAGGTAGTAATAAAACTGTCAGAGTTCCCACCTTAAAGCTTAGGTATAATAGGAACTTTTAAAAGTATCTAAATATTTTCAGAATGTGCGAAGAAGTTAGAGGTCCATTTTAACCCCTATGATGGGGAGGGGTGCTTTAAAATGTGTGAGGTGGGGCTTCAAAACATCCAATAGCACTTTCTGCAATGATGGAAGTATTCTGTATTTGTATTTTCCAATACAATAGTTACTGGTCACCTATGGCTACTGAAAACTTGAAATATGAATAGTTTGACCGAGAAACTTAATTTTCAATTGTATTTAATTATAATTGTAATTAACTTAAAAATAAATAGCCCTAGGTGGCTGGAGGCTACCATATTGGACAACCATAGTACTCAAACTTAGGCCAGTTTCCAGATCCAAGAGCACCAGAAGTCTAAGGAAAATAAAGAACAATAGTAAAAATAAATAAATAAGGAAATCTCATCATTTTTAACAGCATGGATGAATCTGAAGAGCATTGTGCTTGTTAACTAAGCCAGTAAGAGAAAGGCAAGTACCCTATGATTTCACTTATATGTGGAATCTAATGAACAAAATAACCTAACAAACAAAAAAGAAATAGACTCATAGATACAGAGAACAGACTGATGGCTGTCAGAGGGGAGGGTTCTAGGTGAAAAAAGTGAAGGGATTACAAAAAAACTCACAGACATAGACCACAGTATGGTGATTACCAAAAGCAAAGTTGGGTGGGGAAAGGTAGACAAAGGTAAGAGGGGTGATGGAAAGAGGCTTGATTTGGGGTGGTGAACACACAATACAATATATAGATGATGTGTATGAAACCTATATCATTTTATTAACCAATGTCATCGAAATAGATTCAATAAAAACTTTTAAAAAGAAGATGAAAAGACTAGCTACACAATGGGAGAAAATATTTGCAAGATGCAATATCCAAAAAAGAAATTTTATCTAGAATATATTAAGAGCTGTTAAAATTCAAAGTAAGAAGCTGATTAGAAAATGAGTTTTAGCCCTGTCTGGTGGCACAGTGGATAAAGTGCTGCCCTGTGAACCCAAAGGTTGCTGGTTCAATTCCCCAGCCAGGGCACATAACCAGGTTGCAAGCCAACTTTCCAACCAGGTCCTTAGCTGGAGGCAGGTGAAAAGTAACCATATGTTGATGCCTCTCTCTCTCTCTGCCTCTCTCCCTTCCTCTCACTAAGAATAATAAATAAAATCTTTAAAAAAAAACAAAGAAAGAAAATTGGCTTAAGACATGAAGAGATGTTTAATCGAAGAGGATGCACAGACGGCAAATAAGCATATGAAAAAGTGTTCATCATCATTAGTCATCAGATAAATGTAAAGTAAAACTATGATGAGATGTCACTACACACCTGTTAAATGAGCAAAATAAAAAATAGTGACACCAAATGCTGGTGAGGATGCAGAGAAACTGGATTGCTAATATGTTACTGGTCAGAATGTAAAATGAGGAAAAAAGATGGGAACAGAGTAGAGAGAAGTGCTGATGGTGTTCTCGAGTACCAGAGCAGCTAGAGGACAAGATAGGGAGCGTGAGACATCTTCAGGACCCTAGGAATTGGAGCGATTAGCATCTGGACACAAGGGAGCACAGCCCAGAGGCAGAGGAGACCAGCAGGACAGTAGGTGAGGCATTTCTGACTGACCAGCCAGCGGGCCGAGGTCGGCTCTGGGCAGTGGTGGCTCTGCCCAGAGGGGTGCATTTGATTGAGGCCAGCTCCGGGCTTCCTGGCAACTAGAAGTCTCAACAGTGAAGTGCGGGCAGCAAGGGCAAATGCCGTAGGGAACGAGGAATTGAACTCTTGCAGGGGAGGGACTGTGTGAGAGACTCGCTCCAGCAACAGGGAGAGGAGGCTCCTCGCAGGGCTAGAGGCAGAGAAGAGTCCTGCAGGGAGCCGGAGCAGGGGAGCAGGGAAGTGTACCAGCCAGGGCGGTGGTGAGAGGGCCAAAAACGGTGCTGCTGGGCCACCTGGGAAACAGCAGCTTGAAGCCCCTGCAAGGGGGGAGGCCCAGCCCTGTGCAACCACACAGGCCCCCAGGCTCTGTGGAAACTCCACACCTCCAAACAGCGAGCTGGGAACTAGTAGCAGGGGTAACTGACCCGCCATTGTTCTTAATCGCCCCCCATACCTCAATCCACCTAAATACCCAAGACCCTACCCATACTCTTGAATTATAGTCTACTCATTCTGTGGCTACAATGCATTCCCAGTCCTCAATCTAAGTATTCCTCCCTTCCCCAGCCACCTAACCCCTTTCTTTATTCTTTTCTTCCTTCCTCTTTCTTTCCTTTTTTTTCTTTTTTTTCTTTTTTTTTTTTTTTTTTTTTTTTTTTTTTTTTTTTTTTTTTTTTTTTTTTTTTTTTTTTTTTCCTTTTCTTCCTGGTAAAGCCTACAGGTTCTGGCTCCACCTGGACCAATCAGAAATCATAAAGGGGGAACAGACCACCTAAACCCTTTCTTTATTAATATTGATTTCTCTTTGTCTTGTGACTTTCTTCCATTTTTTTTTTTTTTTTTCTCTGCTAAAAGCACTCAGGTCCAGGCTCCATCTGGACCAGTCGGGGATTATTAAGGGTAAACAGCCATCTAAACTCTTTCTTCTTATTATTATTATCATTTTTATTTCTTTTCTCCTTTTGTATTTTTTTTTGTTTGGTTTGGTTTTGTTTTTTGTTTTTTGTTTTTGTTTTTTGTTTGTTTGTTTTTGTTTTTGTTTTTTTCTGCTAAAAGCCCACAGGCCCAGAATACAACCAGACAGCCAAAATAAAGGAAACACCAAGAACAGCAAGTGGAGAAAATCTGGGAGATGGCAACAATGAACTCCACAATCTCCTATCACAGAAGGGTGCTCAACTAAGGCAAGGAAGCAAAGCAGGTTAACCCAAGGAAAGAACAAAAATAAATAAGTAAATAAATAAAAGCAAGCAAGAACAGACACCCAAAATGGGGGGAAAAAATCAGTCCATCACCAAAGGAAAGGAAGAATCCACAGAAAGAACACAAACTGAAACAGAGGCACCAGGAATATCAGATAAGGAAATCAAAAGAATGATGATAGAGAAGCTCAGTGAGCTCAGCCACATCAAAGAAAAATATAAACATCTCCAGGACAACTACAAAGAACTCCAGGGAAATTACAAAGAACTCCAGGGAAATTACAAAGAATTCCAAGGATGTTATAAGGAACTTACTGAGAACTACAACAGCATGAAAAAGGACATGGAAACTATCAATAAGTGCCAGGAGGAAATGAACAATACAATTTCTGAATTGAAGAATACAGTAGAAGGAATCAATAGTAGGCTAGAGGAAGCAGAGGACTGGATCAGCGAGTTGGAGGATAATGTAGACAAATACTCCAAGACAGTACAAGAGAATAAAAAAAGGCTGAATAAGACTGAAAAGGGTTTAAGAGAGCTGCAGGACAACATGAAACGTAACAACATCCATATCATAGGGATACCAGAAGGAGAAGAGAAACAAGGAATGGAAAACCTGTTCAAAAAAGTCATGAGAGAAAATGTCCCTAACATGATGAGTGAAAACATGAATCCAGTTCAGGAAGCACAGAGGGTCCCAATGAGGATCAACCCAAACAGACCAACACCAAGGCACATTATTATTAAAATGGCTTATTTCAAAGACAAAGAGAGAATCCTAAAAGCATCAAGAGAGAAAAGACAAATAACATACAAAGGGGCTCCAATAAGGCTA